>AZIM01002654.1:50435-61303 GCA_000516915.1 Ophiophagus hannah
TAGAATAGAATAGAATAGAATTGAATTCTTAATTGGCCAAATGTGATTGGACACACAAGGAATTTGTCTTTGGTGCATAATGGACTCTAGACACAGCCCTATGGGGAATGTGTACTCAATCAAGTATCCAGTTACAAAAAAGAAGTATTAAAGTCTAATATACACAGTTTGTTCACCAAATGCTAAGGAATAATTGTGTTGAATGCTGAACTAAAATCAACAAACAGCATTCGCACATGAGTATTCTTTTCCTCCAGGTATGCCAAATTAAAATGAAGCACATAAGAAAGTGTTTTGATATGTAGGCTTTACAGTAGATCGTGTGCATAAACAGAACATGAGAAGAACTTATTTGTTTCAAGAATCTGGCTACTCTTATATAAGAGAAGGGTCTTTCATCTGGATTCAATTCTGATTAGGGATTCATTAATTTACAAAACAATATTTTTATTGTGAGTAACAAGTGCAGAAGTATTTCATCAAGATAGAGGTTTTGTTCTTGTGAAATGCTGAAAAAAATCAAAATTCACAGAATATATTAAATGATATGTATTATAAATCATGTTAGGTTTATAGAATAATGTAAATGTTTATCACATTATTTCATGTATTGTATTATTTCACGTATGAATCCAGCTTGGATGCAAGTCGATACTATCAAGTAAGTAGTACTCCTGAAAAAGTCAAGCAAAGATGGTCTTGATTAATAGGTGAATTGAAAATTATGAGAAAATCTCAGGAGTATAGCTTTCTGTAGCTATACCAGAAAGTTCAAAAACAAAACAAAACCATCCTTGGAGAAGATAATAGCAAACTAGTTTCAGTTTGTTGCCAAAAACAGTATATGCAAGAAGTGGAAACAGCATTAAGGAAAAATGTCAGTACTTTAGATTTTTGATCCGTTAACAAAGCATGGGTAGGAATAGAACAATTCTTTTAATCTTGCTTTTGTTTATGGATATATTCATGACTGAATATTCCTTTCTCCTGAATGGATTGTTTATCTATCTACATAGGTGTAACTATTGCTTTTTTGTTATAAGATCTTTTAAATTTTATGCTGTAATTATTTCCAGATGTTTCTTTTTTATTTTTATATTATGCAGTAAGATAATAAATCAAGGACCAATCTTACTGGCAAATATCCATGAATGTTATTATCATAGTTTTCAAGGATGTAACTTTATTTATTAAAATTGGAATGCTTTGGGGGGAGGAGTTGTTGGAGGTAAACTGCTGTCATTTCCTCAGTACCTGAAGAATATTGCAAGACCTGTCTAGGCTGCTGTTATAAATTGCTTTCTGAGTTAACTCCTTGCTTTCTGAAAATTCTTCATTTAGTATTCTTTGATTGAGATACAGTATATAGTCTTTGATTCTAATGGCCTTTCATACTTCTTTTGATTTGCTCAGGAACTGTGTATGAATGGCTTTTCAACAATTTTATTTATTTGTTTATTAAATATATATGTTGCCCATCTGACTGTCACACAACTCTGGAATTAAGATACTGATGCTGAGTCTTTGTTTCTTTGTGTCTCTTGATGCAAGAGAAGCATTATTTTCTGATAGATGAGATGTTTAATTGACTTGAGGAAGATACAGGGACCATTAGTGAGAAACATTCATACTCATGTAAATTGCCATAAAGTTTAATTTTTATTAATACAGTACTATTATAATACTTAGCTACAATCAGCAATTTGTTACTCTTTCATTTAAAATACTGTTCCATTTAGAAAATTAAAATTGTAGAACAAAATCTGAATGCAATTTATAAGCATACTCTTGAAAAATACTAACTTGTGTTCATGAAGAAAATCTCAACTATGTAGTCCCTAAGAGCTGACAATATTTATAGCAGATAATTAAACAACACTTTTGTAATGATTGTCATCCATTTATATTTACTTAATTGCAGTGATAAAGTAAAGATGAACTTGACCATTTTAAGTATGAAATTAGAATTCCCTAAATAATATTTTGTTAGTAAGTAAACTTGAAACAAGGTGTTTCAGTGTTCATCCCAAAACACATATTTACTTCCAAAATGTTAGGTTTACTGCTAAAGCAAATTATATATTCTCTGCTCATATTATTCTTGTTGTAATAAAAATTATTGCAAATATAGGACTGTATTCTACAATTCTGTTTGTTTTGTAACTTTAAGAAAGGTATAAAAGATATTACGTTTGTTGTAAAGAAAACAGTTTAAGACATTCCTTCCCAAAAAGGAATATTACATACTACTCTCTTCCCTCATCTGCTTTCATTACCATGCTTCAGTACCTTATGATTACATTCACGTTATAACAATAATTAATTTGGGTAGTAATCTAAGTCTTCCTTTCAGGTAAATACTCTAAGTTGAAATAGCAGTAGACATTGAAGATTGTAGTATCTTGTACATTTACTCAGATTTAATCTTTCTGTTGCTCAAACAGGACTTCTGCTTTGTGATATTTAACAAAACAAGAAGCATCTCCCATATATTCAAACTGTCATGAATAATTGATTAATAATAATCCAGTTCTCAAGATTAAATAGCCTATTATATGCTGATGTTTTACAGATAGAAAGGTCACTGCCATCCATCACTTCAGCTTCAAATTTATCCTCTTCTTCATTAAACATATACCTTTTTCTTTCTGAAAAGGCATGTTTTCATCCATATGGGAAGAAGAAAAGCTTATGATGAACATGTTTTACTATCTTATAAGTCTACTCTTCAGTAAGAGGAGAACTTAAACTGTCTGAATATGTCTAAAATGAATGCCTTTTAAGGTAAGGCATGACATTTTAAAAATTCAAATTCTCTGTGGTACTTGAGAAATTGAAGTGGCTATTTTTGCAGAGTCCCCATTTGCAAGAATTAGTGAATTGTCTTCTGAGAGGTAATCATTTAAAGTTGCTTCACATGATCATCTTTTATCATACAATGATTACAAATATGCTAGTTTGCTTTTGTGAAATCTCTATTGCAAATCAGCTCTTACTATTAGAGATTCTCATTGGGACAGTTGACAGAGGCCTCACTAAAAGCTAATTTGTGCTAAAGTTTTTCCAATCAGACAAAATGGTAGTTAGCAGGTAGTGATTTTAATCATGCATGGGATTTTCATTCATAGACAATGTGATATTTTTAAAGTGACTTTAATTTGGAAATCTATACATGAATGAGAAAGCACAATTAGCATATTTCAGTTATGTACTTTTATATCAGTCATTGTTTCAATAAGGGCTTCCCTGTACAAGCTGATCTTAAACCTGAGAAGATGCAAGGATTCCAAAGGGACCCCCAAAAGTAGTGATTATAAAGTAGATTAAATTTTATTACAGGGAATGTATTACATAAACAAAATAACTTGTTTCTTGGATAAGATTTGATGTTTTTATCTTGTTTTTATGTTTTACTTAACTAAAATTTGCAATATTGGCTTGAAATAAAACCCAGCAAACATATAGAGAGCATCTGCACATCTATCATAGACAGTGTGAATTTGGTTCAGTGTTGTCCATATCACACAGGGCTGGTCAAATCCAGGTGATTTTTCCAAGATGCAAGGCAAACATCAACATTGTGGGGGCAGTTTTCTATCCAATATTGTTTCCACATACTGTATATGTTAAAATCATTGTATTGTAGCAGTAGAAATAGCTTGATGTCAAGATCTTAACCTTTTTCACATTAATTGGAATTCCATTGGACATGTGGTGTTGTTAGCTGGATAATATATAAGAAGAAACTGCCCACACTGTACTTTAAATAATGAGTGAGCTGACAATGTAGTAGCCTTCAATTTTATGTGGTAATGATATATTCAATTATCCACATTTAGCATTTGAAATATAAAAGTAGATGTTTTGTAAAAACTGTGGGCCACAGGATATACCCCTACCACATCCTGGTTAGGAAAACATTAGCTACCATACCTCTAAAAATAAGGAGAAGATCAACACAAAATATTTAAACAAAAAAAATGTGTGGTAATATTTCTAAATGCCTTCTGACTTACAATTCTTATATTCAGATGTAAATATGGGAGATATATTGTATGAAATAAATTTCATCTAGGCTAATACATGAAGTTTGCAAATTGATTTCTTTTACAGTAGTTATGAAAGACCCAGTAGTTACTAGAAAATCTGTATTCCAATAGCAAATAATAACTATTGCTAACAAATGCTAAAATTGTTGGATAGTTGTATTTATTTTATATACCAGTAAGAGACGCTCAAGATTTTGCAATCCAGAGTTAAACAATATGTTCAACAAAACTGCCACAAGAACAAGTGGATTTCAGGAGAAGCAGAGGCACCTAAAATCACACGCATGTACACAATTACTAACAGAAAAGGCAAAATATTTTTGCTTTATCAATTATTAAAAACTAAAAATTTTGTTTGTGTAGACCTCTACAAATAATGGATAGTCCTTAAAAGTTGTCTCCATCTTGAAGAATCTGAATGCTGATTAGGAAGCAACAATTTAGTACAGAATATGGATTAACTAAGAAAGTAGTTCTTTGGCTCAAAAATCCACAGGTGCGGTGGTTACACTCCTGAAATAAAGTAATATTTTTTTCTCGGAAAAAATGTGAAAAATATAGACACTGTACCACAATGTACAGATACTACAGTGGCAGATAAAATATGCACTGGCTGTGTAATTAGGAAAGTTGGAACATCAGAAATCCTGGACAAAGAAAAGAATATGATTTTGAACTGTGATATGAGAGAAAATATTTGAGATCACCTTGGAGAGCAAGCTGAATGCAATATTGGATTTGCCCCTGTTTAGTTCGGTATCTAGTTTTATTCCCCCTACTGTTCACTTGGACATGAAACCAGGGGTAGAAGCTAAAGTAGAATCTGGAGACTTGGATATATGCATAATACGGGATTATAACTATACATAATATTACTTGCGTATGGGTTCTACAGCCTTGCAAAAAAAAAAGTTCAAGTTTTGTTCATTTTATCTTTAATATAAATTCTGGTGCTAGTAAATGCTTCAGCAATTCATTCTTCTATTAATAAAAATGAGGCAAATACAGATTTATTTTTAAAAACTTAAATATATATAAATATATATNATATATCTATAAATATATATAAAAGGGTAATATAATTGCTTTTGGAAATATACAACAAAGAAACTGGAACAAGACTATACTAATTTTCTTAATATTTCTGGACAAAGCAGTGTTCAACTTTTAACTGAAGAAACATCATCTCTAAATTGTTGCATACATATTACAGAATGCCTTAGTTCTTCAAAAATATTGAAGATCAAAGAAAATGGTCTAAATATATTGGTTCCCATTCAATTAATTCCATAAGATAAGGACTTTTGAGTACCCCTGCCCTTAGCTATATTGAAACTATGTGAGCAGAATAGAGATTTATATCTTGTCTGAACTGAAAGGAGGAACAAAAATTTAACTTAGAAAAAAATGCATGGATAATTTCCTCCCATTACAGCAGTCTTTACCATCTCTTCTGTGAGTGTTCTATTACAAATGTTCAAGATGAATATGAAAAACTTTGTCCCATTCACTTTCCTTGTAACACTCCCTATTAGTGATTTGACATAATCTTATATTCTAGTAGAAAGAATCCTGCAACTATTAGGGAGTTGGAAACTAAAGTGGCTACATTTTATGGCATTGTTATAAAATAAGTGTAATGGCATAACTTTTCAAAAATCCATGGCCTGTTATTTATTTATTTATAAATTATTTATTTATTTATTGGAATTCTCACACACTTTTTGAATTGATTCCTTTCCTTTTTTCTTTTCCCCTACTAAATAGAACCTCAAGGTGGGTTGTATGGAGAATGAGTGAGTGGCTTGGTTACCCAATGAATTTCTAAAGGTGAAGAAAGACAAGGATCTGGGTTTCTCAGTGTCCATCTAGCACATAATCAATACATTGCATGGGCTTCTTCATGCTTTACTGTAGAATATTGATATGAAAGGCAGATAAGAATTGCATACTACTATAGCTAAAATTGCCATGTCATGAATATTACATGTGAGACTTGCTGAATTCTCATATCTTTCCCACTATGTAGTGAATTTGAAAGACTTTCTCCTAACAAATAAATCCAAAGTTAATATTTTCTAATTATGAATATTGAATGCATATTTCATTGATGTCATCATTATGTTACTTTGTTGTGTAAAATGTCATAATGTGAGGACATCTGTATTTTGTAAAAGATTTAGACTTTCTTGGAACTTGTGCAAGTTCAGCATCTCTTGGTTATTCTTTAGGACAGCAGTCGCCAACCATGGCCCACTGGTGGTCTGTGAGAAAATTTTGGTGGTCCACAGAGAAATGCCACCCCAAAGCACCCCCTCCAAAGCAATTAATCCAGGCTGTGGGGGAACACAAGGCTGTGCTGCTCACATGGCCCGAGAACACAAGGCTTGCATCGCTTGCATTAGGAACAACACGAGGTAGTGAGGGGAGGGGAGAAAGGGGGGAGAGGGGAACTTGCCTGACCACCGGGTTGCTTCTTTCCGCTTCTTTCATCTTTTGCTTTTGGCTGCACGCAAGGAAAGCAGCAAAAGTCTTTCTTTCTATCCCCCAAACTCTGCCAGAAACGAGTCTTTGGACCCTGCAAGGCATCCTTCTCCAAGAGGCTGCAAAGACTCATTTCTGGCAGAGTTTGGGGGAGAGAAAGAAAGGCTTCTGCTGCTTTCCTTGCGTGCAGCCTGAGAATGGAACTAAAAGCAGGCTAGGAATGGGACTGCCTTGGAGGGGGTGGGGGTGTGTGAGGGATCTGTGTGTGTGTGAGAGAGAGAGAGAGAGAGTGAGCGATCCATCGCTGCTGGGGAATTAAATTCATGGGGGGTGGGAATTTGCATGTCTCTGTGTCTTTTCTTTCCAGCTTCAAGGTGAGGGTGGGGGTGGGGGTGGAAGGAAGAGAGAGAGAGAGGGAGAGAGAGGAGGGAGCGATCCATTGCTGCTGGGGAATTAAATTCACAGGGGAGGGGGGATTTGCATGGCTTGACTGCTACAGAGTGACCTATATCAGGAAAATGTTAGATAGTACTGTGCATTCAAATGTTTGTCCTGTAATGACTGGAATGAAAATGGAGTGGAAATGGGTATTTCGTGCTTGCTGACAAACTTTNGGTATTTCGTGCTTGCTGACAAACTTTCATAAGTGTGAAAGTATAGGGAAAAAAATACTAGTTACACATTACTCTTAACAAAGACAAAACACCAGGACTTTGGATCCCCCCAAACCCAAAGGATGAGAGAAGCCCTTCACTCTGCCCCACAATTCCCATTTATGTTTATGTTTAATATAAAAAATAAAATTTTTATATTAAATATATTATCTTTTTTTAAAAAAATCATATTAGTGGGCCTCTGGATTTAAAAGTATGAGGTCCAAAAGGTTGGCGACCCCTGCTTTAGGAAGCCACTCTTTCCTGGACTGTGGCATAAGCCTGGGATGGGAAACTTTCTTTCTTGCCTTAAGGAATGGATTTATAATTCAATTCCTAAAGAACCACAACTATGGGAGCATAAGATAGCATTTTTTCAAATACATGAAATAAGGTGAAAGCCTTGAGTTAAGTTACAAGAAGCAAATTCTGATTGAACGTTAGGAAAAAGCATTAAAAATTGTTACCCAAAGACATGGACTTCCAGAGCAGTTCAGAGCATGGACTTCCAAGCAGTTGCCAGAGAACCATCATTTTGGGAAATTTTAATTTGGATTCTAATTTTATAGTTAGGTATGTATGTAACTGCCAAGTAGGTACAAGAATAATAGATGTCCTAATCCCACTCAGCTGGGATCTTCTGCCCTCAGCTGCAGGAAATTATATTACATACTTGCCTACAGTATATGAAAATCACATTTAACTCCAATATTCAGCAGGGTAGTTAAAAACTTTATAAGAATTATATACACACATTTTCAATAGTAAGTCAGGGCTCTCCCTCCCTTGTATGTGACTGCCAACAAATAATTTTAAAGTTCTTTTTTTTTCTGCCAGAGTTTTCAAGAGATTGACCTTTCAGTTGATTGACCTTCTGCATCATTAGAAAACTTTATTATTTTCTTAGTATTTTGTATTACTATCTTTAATCTTCTCTTCACTCTTTATTAGATTTCTGAGAGGTTTTTTTGTGAAAAGAATTTGTCCTCCTATCTGAAAGAGGGAAGAGGGGGGATTTTCTTTTTTCCATGTCTGTACTTATCTTTTTTTCATTCCTCCTGTCACAGGCTTGTTGCCTTCAGTCTTGTAGCATAAGATCTCTGCTTCATAAGGAGCATTGTACTTAAAAAGCATTAGGCTCTAATGCTGAAGTATTCATGATCCTTCTGTTAACATCAGTGACACATGGATGATTACTGAATGTATGGGAGAATATATGATAAAAAATAAATACAGATAGTCCTCAAATTACGACCATAATTGAGCCCAAAATTTCTGTTGCTTAGTGAGACTGTTGTTAAGTGAATTTTGGCCATTTTATGACTTTTCTAGCCACAGTTATTAACCTTGGGATACTGCAACCATCATAAATATGACACAGTTGCAAAACATGTGAATTTTGATTGCATGATCATAGAGAATGTTGAAACAGTTGTAAGTGTGAAAAACAATCATGTCACTTTTTTCAGTGTTGTAAAAAAACCTTATATCAGGTGAAATGGATGAAAATGAGATAAGAATTCGGGGAAAGAAATGTACCATTTTGAGAAAACATGTATGTTTAGAATAAATATTTTAAGTATAAACCTATTTATCTATACATACAGTAAAGGATGAAATATAAAAAAGCATATTGATTTATGATAAGATTGAGAAAATATGTATTGATGCAAGTTGAGAAGTTCTGAATATGGGTCAGAATTTTATTTGCTAATATCAATATCAGATTATTAGGGGGAAAACAGACTTGGGAGAAAGATAAAAATTAAAATGAGAATGAAAGAGGTTGATTGCAGGAAGAGAAAGTAGAAATTTCACATGTAAAGTATTAGGTGATAGGTTAATCTATCAGTGGAATGAATGAAAGAAAAGTGGACATGTGGAAAGATGATAATGGCTGGTTGGAACATAACAAATGATATTATTTCATGTGCCCTGGGTTGAATGATACTAATAGGACTACTGTACAAATACTTTTCCTTTCTCGTCCTCCCTTTTCTTCTCCTCCTCCTCCTCCTCCTCCCCCTTTTTGGGGAATATATCAAACAATTAAATTTTTTTTAAAAAAGAGTTAGGCGAGTTGAGACGAAGAGAAGAATAAGACTAATGATTAGATGGAATTGACAGTATCTTCAGAAAGAGGAACAAGATAAGATTAAAAGACAATGGCAATGGATGGTTGTAGTGAACTCAAGAATGTTTTATAAGAATAAACACATTTGGAAAGATGTAATGCAGTGGTGTCAAACTCGATTTCATTGATGGCCGCATCAGGATTGTGTTTGACCTCAGGGGGCAGGTGACGTGGCCAGGTTGGGCATGGCTAGCTTGATGTCACTCATGTTGGGGGCACCTNCGTGGCCAGGTTGGGCATGGCTAGCTTGATCTCACTCATGTTGGGGGCACCTGTGGTGGCCTGGGCAGGGCTTAGGAAGGTGGCAGAGGGCTGCAGGAAGCCGGCACAGCTAAAAACAGAGCTCCCAAGCTCTATTTTTGCTGGTTGAGGCACCATGGGCAGGTCCTTTGCTGTTTCCAGGGTGGCCTCGCGGGCCACATCTAAGCATCTCGCAGGCTGGATCTGGCCCATGGGCTTGAGTTTGATACCCCTGATGTAGTGAATGGTGTTACTTTAAACAAGATTTAATTCTATTTTTATTTTCTGCTTTCTCTTGCCTTTAACTTTGTTTTGTCTTTAATTCTTTGGTCAGGTACTCGTTCTACTTTTTCTATGCATAGAAAAAGTATTTATTGCACCCCAAGAAGCAATAACATAACCGTTAGGTACATATGTTTAAAAGAAGGTTCCTTCTTAAGAGTTACAACTCTTCCTTCATTGTTACTTTCATCTTAGTCTCTTCAGAATTAAAGAGATCTTTTTGAAAGTAAACAATCTAAGTCATTATGAAGCATGTTTCCATTTAAGCTCCCTTTCTGATGGTCAATTCTTTCTTTTTAAGACTACCTAGGCAACTAGATGATACTAAAGCTGTATTGGATGACCTAGATTTTGAGACCATTGGCTTCATCACCTACAATTCTTAAAAAAGTATTGCTCCTTTTGAATTTTATTGCTTGCATGTATTTGCCATATTGGCAAATAAGACAAAACATGATCAGAGGTTCATGTTGATCATACTGATATATAAAGTGAGTTTATGTGTAAAGTTTATACATGTTTTTTGTATCATAGAACCATACGTCCTTTTCTTCATGTCTGTTTTTTTTCCATGAAGAGAATAAAAGACTTCATAAATTTTTATGACAAAAACAAAATATCCTTGATAATGTGATTAATGAAAGTGTAATATGCTGATCAAGAATACTAATATATAAAATATTAGATTATAAATTACTTAATCACTATTGTAATTGGTCATAAAATCAGTAATACAATGCATATGCTGAAAACGGGTGGGATTCAAATTTCTTAACAACCGGTTCTATGGGTGTGGCCTAATTTGTGGGTGTGGNGTGGCCATGTGACTGGGGTGGGCGTGGCTAGGTGGCCATGTGATTGGCAAACCAAATATAAGTGGTCCTTGCTTAATGGCCAGTTGCTTAGCAAGTGTTCTAATTTACGACTGTCCTCCCCAGAGCTATTGACCTGTTTTTGGTGTTTTGACAGCCAAACGTCTTGTAACTGACGTTTTCTATGTTTTTTGCCAGTTTCCAACAATTCCTT
>AZIM01002655.1:43914-57760 GCA_000516915.1 Ophiophagus hannah
GGAATCCCCCCCCCCGTGCACGTGTGCGCACATGGGGTGGTGTCCCCCTTGTAGAGGGAACAGTGGGGAAGGGTCAAAATGGGAAGTTTCTAGCAGCTCTGTTGTTCCTTCTGCACCTGACGGGCCTTTGCCTCACTTCTCCCAGACCCATGTGTGTGTGTATGCGTGCACGCACACACGGGGGGGGGGGGNCGCCCGGGGGGGGGGGGGGGGATTTCTCCTCTTGCAGCTCTGCACTCTGAACAGAGACCTTTTACAATGGCAGGCTGCAAACTAACAAAAGCTGTTTTTTGGGAGTGCTCATTTCTTTTTCTTACCAAATACCACTTCAATGGTGTGTGCTCAAGGTACATCCCCTCCCATCCTGCCACCAATTGCATTGCACCCTGCCCCCCAGCTCCTGCCCCCAGCTCTGGAGAAGGCTGCAAGAAGCTCCCATCATAGCTTCTCCTCTCCTGTTCTTTTCCTCCCCAATGTCACAGTGCAGGGCTGCAAGGGGGAGATCCCCACGCATGCACACACACACAAATAGGTGCATGGGGAGCTAGGAGAAGTGAATATAGAGCCATGCAGAGGCAAGGATAGATGAAGGACCAAAATGAGATGTCTCTGTCTGGAGCCTGTGGCAGCTTAAAAAAATAACCTGTGGAGCAGTTGATTCCCTTTTTGTCCACCTTCCTCTCCATTACCTCCACGCCTGGACTGACTCTACACCTGAGGCCGAGAGGGCAGTTCTGCTTCTGCCCTGCCCCCTGCAATGCCAGAAGCCGTACCCCACCGCCGCATACCCTCCACAACCTCTGTGATTGCCTATCACCCATCGCATCTGGCAGGCAGAAGCCCCATGGCCTAAAGGTCCCATTCCGTCTCCTTCCTATCTCTTTCCATCCTTTGTCCGCACTCAGGAAGGGATAAGTCAAGGGGGAGAGATTGACAGTGTGGCTTTCCCACATGCGGACAAGGCGGTCCCAGTGAAAGGCTGGCAAGCAGGGCATGGAGATGCTGATGCGGCTGCAGCGCTGATTTGCAACCTGATGGCAGCCATCCAGGCCGGACCTCAGCCAGCCTTAGATCCGCGGCGCCACCTCAGCCCCATCCCCTGGGTGTGTGCATAGGAGGCAGCAACTGTGCAAAGGCTGGTATGCTGGGAAATGCTCAGAACACAGTCCCTAAGGATGCCAGGTCATGTGTGCGCTCACCGCCTATGTGCACGCCCAGGGGACAGGACTGAGGCGGTGCCATGGATCTAAGACTGGCTGTGGTCCAGCCTGAATGGCTGCCATCAGGTTGCAGATCAGGCATCTAATTGGCCTGGGCTGGGTCGAGGCACTGCAGGCCGGTCCTTCGCTTTTTCCAGGTCAGCCCCATGGGCCGGATCTAACCACCTCATGTGCTAGATTCGGCCCGCAGGCCTTGAGTTTGACACCCCTGGTTTAAAGCATGTTGCTAAATATATATCAAAAATATTTTTTATGTTTTTTATATTGGGAAGGAAGTGATATTAAAATATTACTAAAATGTGATAATTGGTTCATAATGTTAGAGTAACTGAATGAACTTCTCAAAATTACACATAGTTCCAAGAGAGAATTTAACTTTACTTAAGAGATTAACAGAGTTGGAAAGGACCCTGTAGTTCTTCTAGTCCAAATAAAAAGTACAGAGGCTGTGTAGTATCTTTGAGCTCACACTCGTTAGACGAAGATACAATAGCCAAGAAAATATAATAGTGCAGAAGAAAAAATTGTATTGATGAATATTCCAGATTATTATCATGATCTGCCCACACAACAACCATTTAAATTGAGAACCACAGGTGCAGTTACTGCAACTTTGTCCCATATTTCACTATATATATGTTACTCATAGTATCATAATATTTCAACAGCTCTTGAAATTGTTGTTTGATTGGCCTTACTGTCATTCAGAGGGAGCTAGCTACATTAGGAAAGTGGTTCTGGAGGAGGCATATGAGTTTTATTTTGGTTAATATACTATAGATAATATGACCTTGTATTAAATATTGTTATTCATCCTAGGACAACAGGAAAAAAAGAGGAGCAATTCAACTTTCTTCTTGGTTGAAGTTCAGATTCGTCTTTGGAGTACCTGTTCAATTTCTTTGAAGCTCACTAGAAACTGCCATAACCAAGGGGCATTAGGGAGGGGAAGAGTGCTGGAAGTGTGACAGAATGCTGTGGAAAATTGGGGAATATGGACACTAACAAGAACCAGCGGTGTCAAACCAAGCCATCTTCCTACCTTCAAGGACCACTGGCCCTGTGAAAGGAATTTATAGTGGTGCCTGAAGCACTGGGTCCCAAAACTTTGGAATAGAATCTAATTGGACTATTGCCACAGGGGGGAGGGTTTGGGATATTGGGGATTGCTTTCAATATATGATTTTCGCATAGTTTTTCTTCAGAGCTTGCTTTGCTATGCTGCACTCAATATCTCTCGTAAAAGTACCTCTAACACCTATGGAGTCAAGGATCGTTCTTTCCTAGGGAGTAAGCTGTGGCCAGTCTGGTAAACAAGATAAAGAAGGTGAAGATAATCTATACTTTAATTTGAATAAGCCATGGAAATCATAATGCCTCTATTGAAAGAAGTAATATTAAACAGACTGCAGCCTATTTGAGGAATGTGGCAATAACAAGCTGGTGTGAAAGGATTGTTTATTTTTTGTGAAATCCAGAATACTGGCAGAGAAATGGGCATGAACATCTATTAAGATGCTGCTTAAATATTGGTGAACTACTTTTACACTGCAGCTATCTGCCATCCTTGTTTGATTATATCATAAAAATCATTGCTATAGATAGTAGTACAGTTCATGGATCATTCTAATAAAAGAGAATGCTGCCTTTAGAAATCTTCCCATGAAGAAGTAACTGTTCTTGATACTAGTTTACAACTGTTTTGGTCCTTCAAAAGGACCAAAAAGAATCAGGATTTTCTGAAAGAAGAATGTTCAATATCACACAGATTCTGGAGGAATCTGAGGGCAGCCTCACAGTAACAGAAGCAGTGACATGCCAGCCTCAAAGCCAAGTCACTGTTCAGACACCTTCTGACATGACTGACATGGTGCTGGATGTCAACCCTGAAGACTGAACTGACTGAAGACTAACATGTAATGAGGACAGAACACATACACCCACAGTTAGTTTACTGCTTCATAATTTTTCATGGCTGCCACTGACTGAGAATAGACTTAAACCTGTTTCTCCTAGTTTGAGTCCTATATCTTAACCAGTATATCATACTAGTTTAGATCTCAGAGTAAGGCAATCCTTACTCTGCGTAAAAAGATTGAAAAATCTAACTTGTCTTTGAAAAAGCAAAGAGCAATACTCTTACCAATAAAGTCAGAGAAAGAGGTTTAGAGAAGACACCACACCGGAGCTTTTCATAAAGTATGTATAACATCTCAGAAATTGGTAAAACATCCATGTTCTTTGTAGCTTATTCCTGGAAAGCTACTTCTATCATTCTCTTCCTTATTGTATTTACTAACATTTTTAATCAATTAAGTACCTTCACACACATGCACATACTATTAATCATTGCACTATAACTTTGCACTTCAGCAGTCAAATACACTTCAGCCCCTGTAAAACGACTGCCTTAAAGAAAGCACATAGCCCTAGGAAACATAGTCTTTATGTGCCACAGAAAGCAGTATTGCTACTCACATATATAGTAAGTCTTGTCCAGCTTTAACAAAATTTGTACCTGTTACCCTTGTTACCTGGAAATTATAAAATTTATAATCTCTCAAACCCCGAACCTGCCGCTCAGACCACTGAGACTAACACATAAAATACCACACTGTTTTTAATGCTTTATTTATCTCCAGCATTAACACAAGAATTTAATCCTGATGACCTGAAATCAATACAGGAGAACTGTTATCTCGTTACCCATTTAAGAAAGATGGTTAAGCATAAATTTAACTCTCAGATTTAATCAAATAAGAACAAACTGATACATGGATCATAGAACCGACCTAGAACAAATTCCAAGCATTCACAGTGTGAATTAATTATCTGTCATCTACATTAGAAGAGATTTTACTGAATGTCCATCGAATATTTGTTAGGGGTGTGGAGAGGCAGGAATGCATTAGGTAAATCTGTCTAATTCTGAGGGATTACTGGTAACTACTATGATGCTCTGCTTTTCTGGCAACCTCAAACACAGCCCAATCTGCATATCGGAATGCAACCTATACCCCTGAATCCCTTTATAATGTTCTTCTAAAACTTCTCTGGCAAGCTACAATGAAGAAAGAATTCCTCCTACATAAAAAATATTTTTCTGACATCTTCGTATTCTATTCATTTAGAATACCTTTTGTATTAATACAATAGGCACATTAAAGTAAGCAGCCCAGAAGTGTAATAAAGGGAACATTTTTCCAAAACTTCGTACTACTATTCATGCTAATCAACTATTGATAGCTTTATTGATAATAAAAAACCTATTTCCCTACCAGTATAAAGGATGAAAATATCCTATATTTAATAAAGTCTTGTCTGATTGGATCTCAATTTCCATCATTTTTACAAATATAAAGAAGCTGAGATTCTTCATAAGGAAAGGGAAATCAGGAACCACATACAGTAGGATGTCTGAAAATCACACTGTACACAGGGTTGCAATTGATATATTGCATTACGCAGCAAAAATGAATGCATACAGGGAAAATAAATCATGTACTTTATTTGCTATTATTCAAAGAAAATAAGCAGATATGATACTTGTATTAGTGTATTATATTAATATCTATATTGGTCAGAATTGGCCACAGTATTTTATTTAGCAACAGTGTTTTTCCAATCTATTGCTTTAGAACATAAAAATCAGAGCATGGACTATTTATCTAGGTGCAATTAAAGTAATTTTATAGGGGGATATGCTAAATGAAAACAAAATAAAACACAATATTTAATAGAAACAATCTATAAGTCCATAAAAATGAAAAATAACTGCCCACATGACTGGGGTCTACTGAAATTAGTACAAGATACAAATAAATCCACATTTGATTCTATGAATTGCTTTGAAAGATTTCCACATAGCAATTTATAATTCTATCTAGTCATCAGGATGGCAATACGTTACTAATGAAGATAGGTGCTACTGTACATTGCCACAGTGATAGCTGAATGATGTAATAAATTGCCAGCCTAGAAATGCTTTAGTCATAAGAGCTAAACTGGTTTATATCATTCTCATTTGTCACCAATAATGTTGTTCTGCTGTGTGAGAGCATGCAAAAGAACTCAGTTTAATTCAATTAGCATGGTAGATGTTTCTGAATACACAACTTAAAATTCTGATGTTAAGAATTTCCTATCTGTAGGAAATTTCTGCATAGTTGCAGAAATTTCAAATACTTATAGGTCCAAATACTTGTCTATGGAACTAAAGTTACTGATCCTTTGTTCTTCTCATATGGCTAAAGTATTTAAAAAATACATTTAGATACAACTTTTGTGTCAGACTAATCTTAAGAAAGCACTGAAAAATAGTTATTCAATTCAAAATCTGCAAGATATATAACGAGAGACTGAATTATGAACTCCATTTCAAGCACCAAGTTTAGCATTATTGTTAACACATAATACGTTATAGTCAGTGGTGGGATTCAATTTTTTTTTACTATCAGTTCTCTGGCCATGGCTTGGTGGGTGTGACTAGGTGGTCATGTGACTGGGTGGGCATGGCTGGGTGGGCATGGCTAGGTGGCCATGTGACTGGGTGGGCATGCCTGAAAGGCAACCTGGGCTAGAAAAATAAGTTTATCTCTCTCAAAAAGTCCCTGAGCCGTGTACATGAAAACTGAATAGGTGATCTCATCTGTAAGGTTGATCACCCTGTGTTTCACATCTTCTGCTGGAGTTGTATGCTGAATAGCTTTCTCAAACACCACACTGAAAGCCTGAACAGAAAAGAAGAAAAAGCCAAAATGCCAAACCGTGTGGGTTTTCAGGCAGATGTCTTGCTTTGTACTCTGGAACAGAAAGATACAAGCAAGGTGCCATCCTCAAGAATATGAAGGGGTTGCATAGTTGGGCAGCAGTGGGGGGTGAAAGGTGAGCGGCATGGGCAAAGGCGAGTGGTGTGGGCAAAAGGTAAGCAGCGGCGGCAAAAGGCAAGTGGCAGGAGTGAAAGGCAAGAGGTGGGGGCAAAAGGCGAATATATGCACAATAGCTATCTGAACAGAACACAAATCAAAAGCAAACCTGTTTTTTGATATAAGAGTAATATGACAATTGAGAAATGTGGTGAAACTGAAAAAAAGTATATTATTTAATCTCAGATAGATTCACCTATACCAAAATTCTTGTCTACTGATAATGTATGGCCAGTGCTCTTCTGACATACCTATGAGATACTAGGCACTTTCTGGATTAGGTGTTATTCCGAAACGGCAATTTTAAGCCAATTTAGGCTAAAGTTGAGACAATTCTCATGGAACCTACCAAGCACTGAATACTCATCAGTAAGTATGAATTTCTGAATTTTAATTTAATTATTTTTCCACATATCCCATAAATTTATCAACATACTAAAGAATATGTCCTATAACAATTAATAACCCATGACAATAACAGAATAATAAATTATTAGTTGCTATTTTTTAATGTCTATATGTATTATTTTATATTGGTCTTTTTCGATTAATTATAAGCCACTGAGAGTTGCTTTTGGCAAATGGGTAGCATATAAATATAATAAATTTAAAAATGTATTGCAGATAAAGCATGGAACACTCAACACAGCAATTGGATACTCTAGTTTTAACGTTTATATAGATTGTACCACTTTTAGGGCATGGCAATATTCGAGTACCACCAGTGGCTTAGCAACATGTCAAAAACTTGATGACCAAAAAAGGAAAAAAGTGATACAGTACACCCACTTACCACACTTCTAATGAGAAACTTGTGCCTGCTTCTCTGATATTAATCTTTGCACTTGTGGCTGGAGAATGCTTACTGATAGAATTAAGTCAGATTCCAGCTGAAGACCATTCCTTTCCTTAGTTTTTATACACATCAATGAAGAAAACACCTTCTCGCACAATTACGTGGAACCAAATGGCAGTAACTATGAAAGCTTTTCCCCCCACTTCTGGTACAGTTTTGCAATGTGGCTCCAGAACTTGGTCAGTGTTTTTTTTATTAAAAAGTTCCTTCAAATTGCAATCAATTCCAGAATGCTTCTTGCTCTTGAGAGGAAAGATCAGATTTCACAGCATTGTCCGTAATGAAGGGCGATGCAACCCAACAAATTCCAATATCACATGTTCTTGACACGAATGGAAAATACAACACAAACTCGGTGTGCAATTTTTCCAAGTGATTTTTGATGACAGTTTCAATGTCTTCAGTGTCAACAACAGAATTTAATTCAGTAAAGTTTGACACAATGGGAAATGATGCAATATTTCCTTTTTCTTCTTGGCCTATCCACAGGGAGGTTTTCTTGTAGAATGCACAAACTTTGTGTTCCATGATAAATACGTTATGACTGGCCTTCAGCGACCGATTAAGTTCATTTAGCTTTTTTAATTATGTCAGGCAATGTGATATTCTAGCATATATTTTAGAGTTTGCACATGCAATATACCCACATTGGGAAGGAGAAAACATTTGTGGCTTCTTAGTATACTCATAATATAATTATTATAGAACATACTGTACAGCTCGAATGACTTTGAAAATAAAGGCAACTGGTTCATACCTTAATTTTTAGATTCTATAGGAACTGATAAATTACATTCTAAAATGTGGATTATAAAAAAATCACTTTTGCACAATGTAATATATGAGGTCCTCTCAAAACTGGTAAACCAGCTGTCTCATGCATTTATACAAACATACTGGCTTTTTAAAAAGTGTGATAGTTTTAAAATAAAAGTTGCTGATATTAAAATTTAGTTTTTGATCTTTTATTTTTTCTTTCTGAGTTAATTTGAAGTCTTTTTCCTGTTGAAAGAAAGAAACAAGAAAGAAACAAGTAGACTTTCCTTCTAAATTATTTTTGACAACAGCATGGTGGTATCCTTGCTAACCTTATTTGGCATCAGTGAATAATTAGATACATAGGGGTGTGACTCCAATTGAAGGTGTTAGCACTGTAGCACTCTGTGAAAATGTTAACTATGAGGTTAACTCCAATTTTCTCTTCTTTAATTAAATGCACATGGTACTAATGAGGTAACCTACTGTTCCTTGATAGCACTAATTAGCTAAGAGGAGAGTATACTCTCACACTGCAATTTAAACCTAAAAATAAGGTTGAGATATGTTAATTGCAGGCAATTTAAAACAGCACAAGTTGTAGTACTAGTCATAATAAAGGAAACTGACTGCTTTAAAGCTATGCAGCTGTAACTTTGCTTAAAATCAAAACAAAACAATCCACATAATTTTAGGATGATTTCACAAGATGTTCAGAAAGCTCTTCCAAAATTAAATTATTTAGTAACAATAGTATTAAATACCCTTTATATTTTATACAATAATGCTTTATTAATTTACCTTTATTGTATATTAGTACAGTGGAATTTCACAAACAATAGAAGATTAACCTCACAACTGTTAGCCATCTTAGCTGGAATAATGCCAATTATTTTAAATTATCAAGGATCAATTATCACAAAGTGAGCATTTATCTCAAAGTAATATATATTATGTGTGGTGTGGAACGCGATAGTATAAAATACAGACAAAAAATAATAAGAACAATATATGAATTCTAATATTTTTCCTTAAAAACAAGATACTTTAAAAACTGTCATCTGTAGCCACATTTTTGCTATGGGCATAGGTACTTCCCCTATCATAACTTCAAAGAAATTGCTTGGGCAAACTGTAATAAACTGAATAATTTGGCCACTGAATTGTACAGCTCACTGATACAGTTAGTGATAATAGACAATTTTTGGCCTTTTGCTTTAAATTTGCAGTATTTGAGTTCACAGAATGCAAACACAGCCATTTTTGCCAGGTAATTGTGTTTCCAATCATAATTGCTCCTGAATACAGATGTGAATGTATGTGCAAAAGAAAGAAAATGTAAAAAGGAGCATCCCATTCTTTTAATGAATCCACAAGTGGAAATTTAAGGGTGTTTTTTTTTTTTCATTTTATCTATAATTCTATCATTTGAAGATTGCTACAGTTCTCCACTTTTTTTCTAAAATGGACAAAAGACTCCCTACATACAAACTGCATATTTCATGAAGGGTAGTATTATAGGCAATTGGGATATAATTACCAATCAGAGGGGTGTTATTTATTTTATTTACTTCATTTATATCCTTCCTTTATTTTTTTATAAGGTCAAGATGATGGGAACTCCTTCCTCCACTTATTTCCTCCACAACAATCTTGTGCAATAAATAATGTTAAGAGAGTGACTGGCCCAAAGTCATCCAGCCAGTTTTTCATGTTTATATCTATAGCAGGACTAGAATTCACAGTGTCCTGGTTTCTAGCATGGTGTCTTAACAACTAGACTAAACTGGCTCATTCAATACTGAGCACAAAATAAATCTAAACAGTATGATAGGGCCACTGCTTAAGACTTGGGATAATGATGCAAATATTTTAATTTACATTAATGTGTTTCATTGAGTGAGGCACCATGATGTGATTGTTCAGATTCTTCCAACCTGGAACTGTCATGTCCCAGGAAGAACCTTTCTGACTTCAGTATATGTTTCTTGAACTGCCTATAAATAGCCTAACTAAAATTCTTGCCTATTTTAGTGTCAAACTTTATACTCTGCTTATGCAAATCCTTCAAATTAGATTAGAACACTAGAACATGGAAGAAGTACAGAGCACCAATTTTTGAATAGTTAAAGCAGCTTTGCATTCCCCCACCCCCCATCAATTGCTTTGGAGTTGGACTTGTTCCAGACTGTCTCTGTCTGCAAAAATTGCAGCTGCTTTAATGGTTTCAGGGCACTGACAGTCTGCTCCAAACAGCCTTTTTCAAATGATGTTCACAGGCCTAATTTATATACAAATGGCCAGATTTACTCTAAAGGACACTCTTATTTTTAGTAATACAAAGTTTTAGAACTCTTATATCATCAAGGAAATGTGCAGATCTCTTGGTGATACATAATTTAGGACAAAAACAAAACAAAATCAATTACTGAACTCTGAGAAAAATAGAATTAACCTTGTATTTGAAATCTACATCTCAGTGGAATATAACATTGTCTTTATGGGATACACACAAATTAAATTAAACAGATAATGTCCCAAATCAAAATATTTGGCCTATTTAGTACATTCTAAAAGTTGACCTTAAGTTACAGGAAGTAAGCCAACGTGGTCTAAGTATTAAAATGTTGGACTAGAATGGACAAACTTGAAATGGAGTTACTAATAGTCTTTAACCAGTTACTATCTTTCTGACTGAAATATGTCACAGGCTTGTTCTGAATGCTCAAATGAAGAATATTTACATAATACCCTGATATCTACTACATTTACTCAGAAGTTCAAAAGACATCGTAAGATAAATTGTACAGGAGTACAGTCTCAACTTAAATTGCAGACTTAAATAGCTATTCATTTAAATATCCTGTTCTTTTCATATATATACAGAGAAAGAATAATGTATACCTGTTTTAGATTAGATTATTAAAGAGTGAATCCCTAGGTGGAAAAAATAATACATCTTTGCCCTTATTGATGAAACCTATGATCTTCAGAGAAAAATTGTTTAACTGTAAACTTTCTACCCTGAGTAGCAGACAACACAGACACTAGCTTCAAGAAAATCAACTTCATAATATTCTGTTCAAATTCCATAATTCCTTCATGATAAAATGACTGAGATAATGTCCTGATTTCATTTATTGGTATAGATCATCTCATCTCATCATTCATTCATACTGAATGTTTGCTTTTAACAATTCAAGATTTTAAATTTAAATGTATAGGCCAATTCATAGGGAAAGCCTCCAGAGCATGGCTTCTGGGATTCTTTCCAATCCTTTACTAGTAACAGCTTAGGCTGTTACTGCATGGCACGGGACCAGCTTATCTGTGGGACTTCTCCTCCTTGATTACATCTATCTTTTCTATCAGTCCAGCAGGAGAAGCATATTGAGCTATGGTGGCACAGAGGTTAAAGTGCAGCATTGCAGGCAAACTGCCCACAGCCTGGAGTTTGATTCTGACAGGGCTCAAAGTTGGCTCAGCCTTCCATCCTTCCAAGGTTGGTAAAACGAGGACTCAGATTGTTGGGGGCAATATGCACATAATGCTTCTTTTTTGTAAACCATTCAGAGAATGCTGTAATGCGTTTTGGGGTGATATATAAGCCTAAATGTTATTGCTATTACTAAAAACCTTGTTGTGGGTCCCATCTACTGAAAAGATGTGAGAGATTAGACTTTTCTGCCATGGCATCCATCTTTGGAACATCATACCCCCTCTCCCCATGGCAAGGTTAGCCCCACACATGTGACCTTCTGGAAATATCTAAAAAAAAATTCTAACAAAGCTGGGGAATCCCCTGACAATAGTGAGTCTGCGTGCTGGTTACATCATGTTTAACATCCTGATATGTCTCCTCTTGCAAATCTTGTTTATATTTGTTTAATTAATTTGAGGATTCTTTGGAATATGTTTTAATTGTTGTTTTAGCTTCTTTTTATTATCCTTCCATATTTATTTTTCATGGTAAATATGCACAGGGTATTTTATCAGCAATTCTTGAAACCAAATGCATGTTTCAAAGGACACAACCATAGATCTAATATCATCAATTACTGTGTCTTAAATATATATAAGTTTATGTTCCTGCATTGAAAAAGAATTTTGCCAGCATTTTAGAATGCTTCAAATGCAAACACTCTGATTACAATCTAATATAAAGAATAAAAATCTGGATCAATTATTTAGTACAGATAATCCCCAGGTTATGAACATCCCTTAGTGAACGTTTGAAGTTATGCGATATGCGCCCTAGCGTTTATGAACAAGTCCTGAAACTACAAATGTTGCAGCACCACAGCAGTTATTCGCTCTTATGAACGACTGCAGAGGCTCTGCAACATTCTCCCAACCTATTCCTCCCCTCTCTTCCTCCGTGCCAGGTCTCCACAGGCACTAAGCCTGTGGATACTCACCTTACAAAGATCTAGAGAGCCTTCGCTTTCTTGGCCTTCTATGTGCATGCAGAGAATGAAGGCCTGAAATACCGCAAAATCATGCTAGATCAGTAACACAAGAACTCATGTTATTGATCTCACATGATCTCATGGTACTTTAGGCCTCTGTTCTCTGCAAATGGAGGCCTGGATGAGAACTGCAACAAAAGGCTTTGCAAATGGAGGGAAGGCCTGAAACATCAAAGCTTTCCTTCCGTTTGCAAAGCCTTTTGCCTTCCTTGAAAAAAACCTTTGCTGCTGAGAATGAAACCCCTGGAGGGAGCGCATATTGCTCCACAGCTCCATTTTCATCAGGAAAGGCCTTTCCCCAAGGCCTCTGCTGAAGAGAAGCTCCATTTTCAAGTGCCCCATTTCCATGCAGATGAAGTTTCCAGTCTCCATCAGGGCANCACTCAAACACTTGGTGCCCTGATGGAGACCTGACGGGGATTGGAAATTTCATCTGTGTGCAAATGGGACGGTTGGAAATGGAGCTATTTGCTCTGTTTCCAATCGCCCCAGAATAGCTCAAACACTTTTGCTTTGACGGAGATTGCAAACTTTGTCTGCATGGAAATGGGGCGCTTGAAAATGGAGCGAAAGCGTAATGTGAGCTTGCTGCCCCTAAACCTCACTTTGTGCAAATGATTTTGCACACGGAGCCTGGAAGCCTTTGGAGGAGATTAACTGAGGCTGTCCACCACTCCAGAAGTGGCAGACAAGCTCGGTGATCAGAGAAGCCGAGCAGGGCACGCTTATCTTGCTCTTCCTCTGCTCTCGCCACTCACTGGGAGCAGGCAAAGAAACAAAGATGCTGGAGAAGAGACAGCTCTTCACAAGGTAAGTGACCTGCAGCGGCAAGTTGTGGGGGGGAAGCAATTGTGGGGAGCATGAGATATTTCAGAGGATTGGGGAAGGCCTTGGGTGGTCTGAAGCAGGTGGCCTGTTCCATCACTAGGCCCTGCCATGGCCTTCCCCACCCCGAGATATCTCATGTGCACTTAACAAGCCAATTAGTGAATGTGTGGGTGAAAGGAGGGAGTGATTGCATTCAAGGTACAAGATTCACTCCCACGAATCCTCAGGTTATGAATGGAATGGGTAGGCTCCATTACATTCGTAACTTGAGAACTACCTGTATTATATTATTTTTCAAATTATATTGTCTTGCTGCCTGTACTTTGAAATATTACACTATTTGGAGTGATTAACTTTCAATTCTAATTGCTGTGGGACAGTTTTTACATCGATTAGCTTTATCCACTTCGCTATTTAACATTAACTGCATGCAATTTTTTAAACAACACGTAAGAATAACTGGATATCAATCCATACAATCTTTGTTTCTTAACTTCACATACTTGTAGAAAGCTTTACGCATAATTCCACTATTACTTTTCTGCAGGTGCTTACATCTGAGAAATAAGCATGCATATGGGGCTAAAAAAAGCATAGTTCTGCAATATACAGTTCAATATTTTCTGCATATATTACATTAAATATCCAATTAAAACAAAATAGATTCCTAAGTCAGTGTTGCCATAATAAGTAAAGATAGTCAAGCTCAATGAAAAATGAATGTTGAAAACACCTAAATTTTATGAAGATTTCATTGCTATGCTTAAGGTAAAGGTAAAGGTAAAGGTTCCC
>AZIM01002655.1:57927-74756 GCA_000516915.1 Ophiophagus hannah
TTTTTCTACTTGCATTTTTACATGCTTTCGANCTACTTGCATTTTTACATGCTTTCGAAATGTTAGGTTAGCAGAAGCTGGGACAAGAAATGGGAGTTCACTCTGTCATGCAGTGCTAGGAATTCGAACCGCCGAACTGCTGATTTTTCTGATCAACAAGCTCAGTGTCTTAGCCACTGCATTTCCATATGCTTAGCAAATGTCAAAAAAGTACAACAGTATTTCTATATAGCATTTACTAAACAAATCACTACAAAAGTATCAAAATCAGAGGTTTTTTTAAAAATATATAAACTTATTATCTAATATAGCTTTCAAGAATAAACCTAATTTCCATTTAAAATAAGAGTATGGCCTACTCTTTAAAAGCATGGTGATAAACACACCAATTTGACAATTACATTAATATAGCTATTTGCATAATCTGCTTTCTACACCTGTTTTTAATTTGAAGCAGCTGCACGACAAATCACATCACAATAATCTGAATGGATAACTGGTTGTGCACTCTAATTTATGCACGCTAGCATTTTCCCTGAGGGTTACTTTTAAAGCATCATAAGACACCCTTTCTCTCTTTCCTTTTTTGCTGGGATTACTTATATTTAGCACCAATAACAATGTAATAATGAACATTTGAGTCTTTTTCATTGTGTTCAGTTTCTTCTGACAATGGTCATTTTATTAGTTTAAGAAATATTAAACACAATATTATTACAGATTATTAGGCAAATGTACCTCCTACAAACTATATTCAAGTAATAAAAAGCCAAACCATGTAGACTGAAAAATATTCACATGCTATTTACAGACAAAAGTTTAATAAGCTATAGTGTAACATCTTACAATTTGCACCGTTATTGACACGATCTCTATTTAATGCTTTATATGCTGCTTTTTGCAGTTTTTAAAAAAATTTTGAGCATTTAAATTTAAAATTAGTGATCTTTAAAACAATGAAATTCATCACTGATCATTGTGATCAGCATTAGAACTATTGGACAAATTCTAAATATAATTCAGAAATAAATTGTTTGTATTGTGGACAAACACAACATCACTTTGCAATTCAGTAAAGCAACCTGTATTTTCTCAAGTTTTCACATGAGTCTGAACAAAAGATGCTGCTTTAAATAATGTTAACTCCTTCCCTGACCTTCCTCCTTCTTACAGGTGTGCTGATAATGAGTACTGCTAGCATCCTCAACCAATATTCTCTTGAGCCATTCTGAAAGTTGAAGTACCAATACAACTGGAGGATGCCAAATTGTTAACGTCATTTGTAAAGAATGTGCTATCTATCATCAATCAGGTTTACTGAAATTTGTTTAGAATTTGAATTTGTGCACAATTTAGTATGACTTTCAGTGCAAAGTTACATAATGCAATATAGCAGAAATTACATCAGACCAAATTTCATGTGGCACTGATTTTCAATACACAATATTAAATCTCATTCACTTTCTGGAGTGTTAGTGTATGTAATTATGATAGAAGCAACATTGACAGAGAAACTCGCTTTCTCAGAACATGTTGTGGAATAATCATTAGATGGGAAGATTAACTGATTCAATAGTACTTATGTTAATGAGCAAATCAAGTCACAAAATAATTTGTTTTAAAAATTAGATATGTCTACTGTGAAAGAAACACTGAAATGTCATAAAATTGGCAATATTGAGTTAGTTCTAAGATGTTTAAATGTTTTTTTAAAAATAAAACTGCTGCATGCTATATAAAGACATGAGTTAATGATTGACAGGTGAGATTAGGTAATAACTTGCACCGCCCACAAAATATTCCAATCCTGTTACCTCAGTTTGGTTCACACTGGGAAGGACTATGAACTTCAATGGGGTTAAATGATTTTATGCAGAGAAACCTAAATTTATCATGTACTATCTAAGCTATGGCTGTTCACTAAAAATAAAATTCATAAATTAATGGCAGAAATTAACTTGGGTTATTCCTATCTCCTTTTCTGTATATCAGAATGATGATTAATCTACTTCAATCTTCAGTAATCTGGAAGATGTAAATTATATGTATGAACAAAGATACCAACTTTTTGTACTGGTTAAGGAGCTGGCATAAAAAACAGGAGTTTGTGAGTTCTAGGACTCCCTTGGGCATAAAAGCCATATGACTTTGAGCCGGGCTCTCTCTCTCTCAACCCACTGTACAAGGTTGCTGTCGTACTTAACCTTGAGTTATATATACAGAATTGCTTCAAAAGTGAATGGGCAGTATATAAATTTAATAAATACAAAAAGTGAAATATGATAATAAGCATAATTATAAGAGATAAATTGTATAATATTGTATTATTAATTATTAATATTAATTACAACAATAATGAATAGAAAAAAGATGTGGAAAGACAAAGCATTATATGGCCAGTACGTTAAAAAAAAAGGCAAAGCAGATAATAACAAGACCTGGCAATGGCCAAGAGCAGGAAATTTGAAGAAAGAGAACATGGGGTTAATCGTAGCTGCATAAGACCAAGCTCTAAGAACAAATGCATACAAAACCAGAACTAAGAAGACAGCAACGGACAGCAAGCCCCACCTCTACAAAGAAGCTGATAAAACAGTGAACCACCTGGTTAGCTGAGACAAGAAGATTGTACAGAGGGACTATAAACAATGGCATCAAGTAGCAACAATGGTTCATTGGAAGATCTGCAAGGAATGCCTTTGCTTACAAGCAAGAACTGATGGGATCATCAAGCAAAGAAAGTAATAGAAAATGAAGAAGCTAAAGTGTTCTGGAGACAGCAGAACAGAACTGGAGAAGATAACAAAATACAAAGACCTGCAAATAAAAATAGAATGGCTGTGGCAAAAAAGCAAAGGTAATACCAATAGTAGTAAGTGCCTTGGGTGCAATTCCCAAAACACCATTGGCTAACACTAAATTACCAGAATTTACCACTTGTGATGATACCTTTAACACATCCAACGTCTGCCTATCCCAGATCATTAGCAAGAACTAGACCAAAGGACAAAAATACCAAATTCAGACTGGATATCTGGCTGACTGTGCCACAAACATAGTAACTAGTATAATAATTCCTCTGTCAACCATACTGAATAATTCAGGCCAGGTCTATCAAACATCTACTAGGCTATCCCACCTCCTTTACATGAATGATCTGAAGCTGTATGGAAAAACACCAACTGAAATAGAGTCATACTTCAACACTGTCCAAAATATTGCAGTGGAGTTTGGACTGGACAAATGTCACATGTTTACAAATGTACCATGCTTACCATTAAGTAGTGAAAATTGAAGAAATCAAGATGCCCTATGGAAATGACATAAAAAGTCTGGATGAAGATGATCACTACATATACCTGGGCATCCTTCAACTTGATAACATCAAGCAGACTGAAGTTAAGAAACAGGTTAGAAGTGAATATATCAAGAGAATGAAGCAGAGAGAAGAGAACGAATGAGAGAAGACAACATAATATAAAGACCTGCAAATAGAAATAGATTGACTATGGTAAAGGAAAGCAAAGGTAATATCAATAGTAATGTTTTTTGCCAGTTTATAGTGCTCTTGCGGGTTTCTGACCAAAAAAAATGGGGTTTCTGACCAAAAAAATGTCAATTCAGATAAATAAATAGGTTTGCTTAACAGCCATACATTCACTTAACAATTCAGTCAGAAAATTCACTATGTTTTTTTGCCAATTTCCAGTGTTCTTGCTGGTTTCTGACAACAAAAATATCAATTCAGATAAATAAATAGGTTTGCTTAGCAGCCACATATTCACTTAACAATACTGAAAAAGGTCAGAAAATTATTTCTGGCCACGTTGAGTGTCCCAACTTCTGACTGCAATGACTTATTATTGCAATTCCAGGTTCAATTCTAGTCATTAAATCAAGGACTACCTATAGTAGACTAAAACCCAAAGAATTGGAAAAGATCACTAAATATCCAGCTCTGAAAACTGAAATAGAAAGATTATGGCATAAACCAGCAGTGAGGGTTCCAGTGATAATTGCCACACTGGGTACCATACCAAAAAGTCTTGGACAACACTTATAAAATCTGAGTATAGATAAAATTCCCATCTATGAATTACAAAAGGCCACACTGCTTGGATCTGCACATACAATATGCTAATCCATTATGACATTATAGGCTCACGGGAAGAATTTGATGAGCATCAAGATCAACATCAGCTAAGTTTGTCAGCTAACATGAATTTCCCCTCCTGAATAAAATCTCCAGAGTGAATGACAATGTGAAAATAACACTCCACTCCAGTGGCTGTGCACCACATATAGCATGGACTCTACCTCTCCTGCCTTACCCTAGAGTTGAAGCAATTCTGGCCCTCCAGAAATGTGTTCCTCAAACATCTTTCACTGTTTGAAAAACACTGATTTAAGATGCATCTTAAATATACCCCCCCAACTCACAATTAATCATTCTGATAAAATATCACTATATTTTACAGAATTTGGATTACATAAGCAAGTTTATATTTTTTCTATGTGAAATCATTCTGTTCAGAACAGTTCCTTTAATATTACATATCTAGATTCATCACTGACAATCAGGTTAATTCACTGGTTATACACAGAGGTGTTTTTATTAGACATGGGAATAAGTAGATACTTGTGTTTTTCTAACACCCATATTATATTTGTGGAATTTGCTCAGAGTCACTTTGAAATGTGAGATGGGCAGCAAATAAATGTGATAATTTTGATCGATAAATTTGATAAATTAATCTGGATTAATTTATTTTATTAAATAGATAATTCCTGAAATTCTGGATTTCTAGTTAAACTAAGAACCTGTAATCATGACTTTTAGTATTCAGTGTTGTGTTCAATCTCTCTCTCTCTCTCTCTCTCTCTCTCTCTCTTGTTCCTTCCCTCCCTATTGTAGCAACCCACGAATGCCTTTCGGCTTTCATCTGAGAAAGTGCAGTAACACCAAAGTCAGGAAGATGTCAAGATTGCAACTTTAAGATAATGTGCCACTATCAGAAGTGTCAGTGTTTTTAGAGAGTGTTAACTTGCATTTCCACCTTATTTTATGTTATTTTACTTTAAGCATGTGCTCAAAAATCTTTGAAGAGTTTCCACTAATATTTCTACAATCTCTGGTTACTCAATTTTCAATCTTATAAAATTTGCTAACTTCATGTTCGGACTATTTGTGTAAACTGCTTTTTAGAATCATACACATTTTTATAGTTTCCACTATTAATATTTTATATATTTTCTTTTTAAATTACCAAATGTAGTAATTGGGTACAATGTGATTTTAGCCTCCTTGTTCTTAAAGCTTATTTACCAAACTTACCAAATTTAATAGGTGATATACAACAATGAATCTACATAAATTTATTTTTGACCTATCTAACTAGTAAGATATACATCAAGTAATTAAAACAAAGGTATTTTTAATTTATGTTAACTTATTTATCTTTAACTAATTTAAGTAAACAGTGTCTGAAAAATGATTATGCAATTGAGTGTTCATACTATACGAACAAAAGCTGCCTGAGGCATCCAATGCTCTCTATTGCTGGATATTTATGCAACATGTTTAGTACATGTCAGTGTAACCCTTTGTTTTCAAAATCGTGATTTTATGACATATTACTCCTAATGCAGAAGTAACCAGCAAGACAAGAAACTAATCTGCTGGTGGTAATAGGCCAGACAGTTAAGTATTGCTATATCCATTTATGTGGGAATAAGCTCCATTAAACTTAATGGGACTGACTTCTGAATATAAATGTACAGGAATGTACTGTAATTCCTTTGCTAAAAAGTAGCTACAGGACTGGAGATAATAATGGTTCAGACATAGGAAAGCAAAGTTAATGAACCACTAACTCCCCCTGCCAAAAATAGTTCACCAGAAAGTTTTCTGTAATTCATTATTCAGAGAGTGTTACTCAGCCTGCAGAAGGATGGAAGGTATGATCTAGAACTTGTCAGCAATTGGTTTAACTGGGAAGCATCCTGACATCTGGATAAGAAATAGAGATGATCAAATCCACATATGACAACATAGACACAAATTGATGATACTCAAAGTGAGAGACAAAAAAGAGATTCAAGGACAAAAAAAGCCAACAATAAACTCAGTGTTTCACAAATTAAAATGGTTTATAATGAATAAATTAGAAAGGGAACTGACCAAGCCTATAATCTAAAATATGTAGATATTTTTATTAAGACCCACTGAAATTATATAAATCTACAGCAAGCTTTTAAATTTTAATTAATATTTTATTCTAAAAAGATGTTATGTGTAGTTTTCCCCCATTATCTTTGAAAAGACATCATTATTTTTATAACAAATTAAAAATAAACAAAAAGTTTGAAAACCAGAAAAGCTATTGTTGGTTATTGTAGATACCACTGGGTGACATTGACCTAATAATACGACTTGTTCTTGGTATCCTGACAATTATAGTTACAGTTGCATGGTGTTTTATTTTTAATTTATTATAAAAATAATACTTATCTAGACAGAGGGTCTAGACGAAGATCACAATACTGCCAATTTCTTAGTCTTTCATACAAGAATTTAAACTGTGATGTTCTCTATGCAAGGCAAGTATTACTGAGCCACCATACTTATTGTTTAATGCTACCTTAATTCACTGGCAAGATTTTTAAAAAATGCTCAAAAAAATATTTTAGTACCTTCAAATGTAAGAACAGTCAGTAATGTATGCTATTGCTAGGCCAGTGCAAATTATTTGACAGGGCACTTCACACAAATGCCTCTCTTCAAATCTGCAATATAGCAATGTATGCTGGAAGGCTCTACTCAGGCATTTTGAGGCTCTCCCAATTTCATCTTAACAAGCATCTGCATACCCAGAAGACACTTCAACTGACAGAGTTACTTCATCATATGATTTGCACAGGAGGCTCATTACACATACTATTTGAACATTTATGAATATTAATTCTTCTTCCAAGAGCTTTTCCATAGGGTACCTGAGTTCTCTTATTATATTGCATATACAAAAAATCCTCTGAAAACATAAAAAAATCATTCATACACATAAACTCTTTCTTATATTATAATGCTACACATTATTTATTTGTTTGTTTATATTAAATTTATATGCCACCCATCTTGCCTTATATTTTGTTATACTGCCTTGTTATTTGTTTTTAAATTGTTTTGGTGTAGTGTCAGCTGCTTAGAATTGTTTGGAATTGGATGGCATCAATCAAACAAATAAACTTTAAAATGTATATTTTATGTAGCTTTTGACTGCATATATAGTGTTACTTATTCAGATTAAAATTGCCTACAACATCTAAAGAGTTTTAAATAAATATTTCTAATCATAAATAAAATTTTAAATGTAGTGTATCCAGAGCTCTGGACTGAGAGTTGATTAACAGCTTTTCAAAATTTAATTTTAAAGCACAAACTCAACTTCATTTTAGAAACAGTATTTCAGCTCTTCCAGGAATGTGATAATTGTTCTGCAAGTGGATAAACAAGCTGTCTGGAAGGATAAATTCCAATACAAATCATTTTGTAAAATATTTTTGGAATATTACCTCATTTCTCATTTGTTGGCTGATATCTATAGTTTTATTAAAACTTTTATAAAGCAGTTTGCCAGATCATTCAATTTCTGCCAAACAGAAAAATAAAAAATATATGGGATAACATTTAAAGTTTTGATGGATTATAGTGGTTCTTTTAGGTTATAACTTATCCCCTTACTTAGGGAGTAAGCCTCATTGACTTCAGTTCAACATGATGACCGCATTGCCAGCTCACTTCATAACAGGCAGATTGATCCTAAAACTGATTACACTGCAGTAAGTGCAGTGGTATTTACTTTGTAATTTTAACAGTGCAATCTACCTACACTCTAAAGGCTATGGTGAGATTACAATACAAGATTACATTTCACATATTGTATCTGAATTGTAAATGTTTGTTTTATATGAAAAGTTATTTTAATGAAATTATCAGAAAATAATATTATACCTGGTATTAAAAATAGAATGCTATTTTTAAGCAATCAATTATTTGGCTACATTACAAAGTATTAGAGATAAATCTCACCTAAATGATGAACGATGTTTTGCTTTCCTTAGGTAGATAATGTCAGAAATATTTAAACTCTATGATTTATTAGCAAATTTCCCCTCTAAAGCTTACACTTTAAAAATATTTTAGGCTCAGATTAGAACTTATATTACTGCATGCACAGAAATGAAATAAAGAACATTAAATTTAAATCAAGAACAAAGAGAAACTTATTTAAAAAGCAATATATGAAACTTATAAACAGAAATTCTAGCTAAAACTACAACAATTTGTACAATTTCAAAAATTGCACATTCATATTGTATATTTAATTATCCTATAGTTGATATAATCAGATCAGGGTTTGCAATGATCTGTTTCATTTCTTCAGGATTAGAACTCTGCAAAATGTCTCCACTTTCTTGAAACAATCTTTTTACATGAACTATTAAATTATTTGAAGGACTACTTAGAAATTTAAGAATATAATTTCATCATATAAATAACCAACAAAGCATTTATTTATATTATTTATCTATTCATATTTATTTTATTTATTAAATTTCTATACTTCCCATCCCACTTGCAATCATTCATATTATAAATTCATAATGTCAATTAATCAAGTTACTAAAATTTGTTACAAAAAGCTATTTCTTATGCACCCTTAATTATCTGCAGATAGACATAAAGATAAACCCCAGTTTATCACGATAGCAAAGAACTATGGGCAAATATATACTCTTTTGCTTTAATGCACCCATAAGTAGAAATCAGAAACTCTTGCATCTCTTTTTCATTAACAGGAATTACATAAAAATTCCTCCACTACTCTTTGTTGAAACAAGCCAAATTTATGAGTCATATTTTTAAACTGCTCTATGACAAACTAGGAAAAAATCAACTATGGTTGTTGGATATGAATAATAGGGTACATTCCAAACTACACAGTAGTGAAAATTACTAAATATTCTTCAAAGCTGCATCATAAATGTGGAGAGTGGGAGTGGAAAGAAATATATGAGTACTTTTGATTCAATTACTTTTTCTAATCATGGTAACTATCTTTTTTTCTTATGTCTGAACAGGGGCTTTTCCTTTTCTCCTTAGGTATTTCTTAAACAATTTGTTATCCTGAGATAACAATTTCCAAATTCTTTTTAATCTCTTATTTGTTAAAAAGAAAATGAGAAGTTGAAATAAGGGGCACTACAGTTTCTACATTTTACTGAGTATTGCAAATGCAACACTGGCAAAATCAGGGGCTCTTTACTCACATCTTTCACCGTGAAACAACAGCAAGGCTACCATCTCCGTTGGATAGAGTTCAGAGGTCCATAGAGCAACACAGTGATCTGTGAATGACCCAAGATAATCACCAATGGAGCTTCCACAAATGTATGTATGGATCCACTGAAGTTATGTGGTACTTTTTATAGCATATGTTTAAACTGCTAACGTGGCCCTAAATCCTAATTATAATTCAGAATAATTATCTAATTTTGAATATTACAGTTATGATTTCACCACATTTTCAGTATTCCTTGAAAAAGTATTTACTTAGCTGTTACTTAATTTCAGTGGTAGCATTATGTAACCAACTGTGTTTGAGCAGCATTTTGACAAACCCTATTCATTGCATGAATGGCTAAGCTAGTTACATGATTCATACATAAGACAAGCAGATCAATGATGCTTAACCCAGGAGAAATAATTGTCCTAGAAAAATGTAATAGTTGCAGAAGTGATTTTTGGAGGAATTCTGTGTGAGATTCAACCCTACCTTCATTCATAAGTCCCGCCCCCCTGCCCCCCAATGTACTTGAAAAATATTTCATCTCCCTCATTTTGGCTTTAAAAATCACCCTTCACAATATCTAGTTATCATGGTGATCATACCATGTGGATGGGATAAACATTTATCAAGTCTCCATGACATAGCATTCAAATTGCAACAAGTTCCCCCTATATCTACCATCCCAAGCAACAGGTATTTAGGACTTGGGCCAAAAAAAGAAAATCATTTTCTGATTAGAACTAACAGAGGGGCTAAAGGGAGTATCCAAACATTTAAAATGCTACCAGTAGCACTTTGGAGCAGCATATGTATAATTTGTAATATTTCAAATAGTCATTGATTTAAAGAAAATAAAAGTAGTATTTTCTCAAAGAAGTGTAATTGCAAGAAAAATCTTGTGCTTATTTTTTTAAAAAATTTAGAAATAAACATGGATCATTGTGAGAAGAGCACCATTACTTTTATTACCAAAACCATACATATTCATCTTAAGAAATATCAAGTGAGAAATAAATATTTGTTTCAAATAAAGGATGTTAGAAGTAGCTCATTAAGCAATGCCTATTTTCATTGTTTTAATAAGCATCAAAAAGTTAATATGAAGGATTAATATAAGATTTAATTTTAATTTTATATGTATGAATATGTACATTTGCTTCTTTTAAATATTATAAATATTTAATAATTTGTAAGGTTTATGGATTAATATGTGATAAAACAATCACATTTTTTTCAGATTTCTAATATAAAATTTGAAAAGAGAAAAGGGAGAAATCCTAAATATATAACCAATGCAGGAAGATGCGGAATAGCAAAAGGGCTTCCTCTTTGCATATTTAAGATCACTGTTTATTTCATTGTTGTAAATTTATCCGTTTGGTTTATGATAATAATGTGCACAACCTCCAGATATAGTATACATTGAAAGGTTGTTGGCACAGTAGACTGAAACTTGTTCTGCTTACATCTGATCTGTGCAAGTTTTTAAGCTACTACAAAGTACGGTAATTTAAAAGGGATACTTGCTGCTATATACTGATCTTTCTTAATTACATTACATTACCAATATATAAGACAAAGCATTTTGTTCACAAGTAGGAAATTACAGATGTGCATAGTTATATAGGTGTGTATGGGTGCTTTTTTTTAGAAATTATGCTTAAGATGTAAGGATGCTTCACTAACCTGTAGTGGTCTTTGTTTATCACTATTTTTAGGAGATTTCAGCCCACTTGTCTGTTGTTGTAGAAGCAGTTGCCTGGCTGCCTGCAATGCCTGAAGGTTGAGACAAAATGGAAATAAATAAAAGTTAAAGCATTTTGTTGAAAATGTTTCAGTAGCAACTCGCCTAATGATGATTTTCAAGCAAAATTGCCTTTTCCTATATAAATAAAAATGCATCTTTTTAAAACACAGCAAGAAAAATCCACAGATAGTATGTATATCAGATTTTAAGAAAAAAGCATATATGTGCAACAAATCCTCAAGGAAATAACATTAATTTGTATAAAATGCTTGAAGAGGAAAAATCATAAACCGCATCAATAGCCTCATCTCCACAAGGAACTTGTCTGTAAGTGTTCAGCTGAAATGCTCACACCCTTGTAAATCATCATTCAATTTGCATTTTCACTTTACAATTTTAAAAGCTGTAGACTTCAAGTGATACCGGAAGCTGTAATTGAATTTGATGTATCAACATCAGATTATCTTGAATGTGAATTAATAAGGATATTCACTGAAGATTACAAACTGTTTTTATACCTACAATTCAAAAAGAAATCTGTCATTTGACAAAAAAAAGGAGTTTTAATGCCAAATAAAATTAAGTAGCTTTCATTTGCATTCTCACTAAACTCTGAAATCACTACTTACCAATCAGATTAGCTTCTGTAGGTGATAGCATAGTAATCAAAATATAGTATTTAAACTTGTTCATTTGAATTACATAAAGTAAACTTTGAACAGCAGAATTATATGGAGCTGTGCCAATTACCAGAAAAAGTATTAACTTTAAACAAATGTAGTTGTTACAACTTTAGAATTCCAAGGTATAAAATATTCAGCTTTTTCTACAAAGTACTAGGACACTGAGAGAGCAATTCAGAATTCAGATATATCATTAGTAGGATTGTATTCATTCTAAAAATTGTCACCAAACTGATAAAGAATGGTAGTTTTGCTTAGACGCAAATGAGATAGTTTTTAAGGTAGTTTCCAGTATCCATGACAACAGTTGCTTTGACAAGATGTGCATATGGCATTACACTGCCAGCTGGTGTGAACAATGTTTGAACTACTGCATTGAGATGCTGAGCAAACAGAAAAAGTTGCCACGTCTTAACCCTCGGGAAAGCAGTCGTCCCCTGATCAATTATGAAAAGACAGAGAGAAGGCTGCTACAGTCTGGCTCCATGCAAGGTTTCTGAAAAAACAAGCAGACACAACAAACCAAAGTAAACAAGCTACATGCTGTATCACAGCTCCTAAGAACATGGATTTGTCTCCTTGTAAAAGGCATTAATACCAGACTGAAAAATATACCTCCTTTCAGTATAGCCACATTACCACAACATTCTGGGTTTTTTTATGATTCCCAGGTAATTATAAACCAGTAAGACAATCAACTAAAAAGTCATAACTTGAATTCTACACATTGTACCAATTTTACTTGCATCTAACTATTTATTTCGTAGAAATATTTTGTTGACAAAACAAAGGAAGGAAAAGATAGACAGCTCTTGTTGACTTGTGAGCCTACATAGTACCAACTCATCTTCTGAGTTATATTATCAAATTATATTAGCAATTATTTAATTGAATTTGTTGAAATTATGTTGGTATTGGTGTATTTATAATTTGCAGCTTTAACTTAAGTCTGCTTTAAGTTTCTCAGAGTCAAAATCCACTAATATAGTCCAAAAATATATTTATAATATATGAACAAATTAATGTTAATGATAATGCAAATGAAATTCTACATTAGGATTAAAATTGATATGGGAAGCATGTGAGCATTTGTTTTAGAAAAGAATAATAAAAATATGCATTCCTAAACTGGATTTTCAGGGAACATATCTAGCAGTATTAATTCATCTGTAGGCTTTTAACAGATTGCAGATTTCTTATAAACTTTCTGCAAGAATATGAATCTTTATAAAATATAATGGAGACATCTATAAAAGACATTACATAAGAAAACTAGAGTATGAACTACCATTCTGAAAAGTCAGATACTTTTATTGGAGACAGAGTTCACACTTCTGTATACCATCACCTTGAAGAAAGATAATTTCCACCCATTATAAAACATGATGAGGCTCATAAAAAGTGAAAATGGGACACGGTGGCACACGCATAAAAGGGAAATTGTCATACAGCAAGTTAGACTAATGGCACATTTCTACTATCTATACTGACTGTGAATGGTAGTTCAGGGTTTCTGTCACAATTGTACCTGAAGACAGCAGGGATCCTTTGGCATGCTGTATGTTTGCTCAGATATAAGATATTACAGAAATAGTAACTGCATGTATATTTCACTGGGTATTAACAAACTGTTCTTCAGAAATGCATCACAGGCTTTCTATTGTAATGTTTCACATTTCATTTCTCAATATATATATATATCCTTAGTTGTGTGCAATTTTATTTTTAAAAAAGGAAATGGTTGGTGTTATTTCACATGGGAGTATTTAAAATATTGTATAAGTTATGAATTATGCATGGAATTTAATGGAGCTTAATATATGAATTATTGGTTAAAATTTAAAATGTTGCCAACATATATGAAAATATCTTTATCATATAGAATTATTTTCAAACTAGGAAAAATGCTGTTCTGATTTGTTATGGATCTGTGGCTTAAATGAGCAACAAATCAGAGCAGCTTTTAAAATTTCTTTTTATAATAATTTAAATGATTTTAATAAGTAATTTAATTGACTAAAAGACAGAAATTATGATAGAATAAATCAATCTCATTATTAAGAATTCAGAAATGAGCAAATAAACCATAGATATTTAGAATATCAAAGATTACTCAGATTTTGGTTGTGTATTTTTGCAAATCATTGTTAAAATATATGTGTGTGAATTACATTTTCACTGTCTAATAAAATTAGCAACAAAATACAAACAAATAGAATCATCTAAAGCTGTGTTCTGAGATGTACTTATCAGGGGAAATAGTTCTCTGATGTATGGTGAGGCTTGTTTTTGAAAGGATATAGATTATACTGTCAATATGTCTCTATGATTTTTAAAATTTGAATGCTAAAGATAGTAAAATTATGTCTGTAAACACAAGCACATTTTTCATGTGCTATAAACTCTTCCTGTTTTAGGACTGATAATTAAGTATACTGTTAAAAAACAATTTAGTGAAGTTTCTACTTAATGTACAACAAATTATCTTCTTTTTAAAGATATGTTTTCTCATTTCCTTTTTTCTAAATAGAAACAGATGTCACTCATATTGTTTTGTTAAAAACAGGAATGTTTAACCTATCAGCCTGTTGCATTTGAGATTTAAAATGAAAAATGACATCTATGGTCATTAATATCTTCAATGTATAAACAGCACAGCATGACACATTCTTGAGAGCTGAAGGCTACAAAATCTCTCTGAAACATAAATAACAAAGCACTCAGGATCATATTTGATGTTGATATTCATCTCTGCTGCCTGGGCTTCTTATGAAAATAGATGCAGCCCAAATGGATCTCCTATAATTGGTTTCAGATAGCGGGGTCAGAAGAAATACGATACAAGAAACTATTACATGGAACAGGAGAAACATGAATGTTTATACAAGCAGTACCCTGTTAAACTGACAATGGGCGTGCACTTTGGAGATAACCAGATGGGGGTGGGGGAGTGGGGGGACTTGTCACAAAAGATTATTTTTATTCTCTATTTTGTTATGAAATGTTTTCCTTTTACTAGGCTACATAAAAATAATAATGGTATAAGATGTTTCAAACCATTTGGAAACATTGACCAATATATTATCCAATTCAAAATTTATGCAAATGGAAAATTGCCTATGGAAAAAATCTAATAACAATCTTACTTAATTCAAAGAGGGAATTTCAGAAAAAATAAGGCATTAGGTACATTAATTACTACATTTTGCGGAACCCACAAACCCAAATTTTGATTACTAACTTATTTCTGTTCCTGCTGCTGAAACCAAATTGGAGATGGGGGAGAGATTGAAATGAATTTTGTACTCTAAATATGGAAAAAATTGTGTTTTGACAATGAGCTTTAATTTAATCTAATAAACAGTAGCTAAAAGTACACAGAAATAATTTAATCCATCAGGAAGCTTGGTGAATATTTAAAATCTTATAGAAGAGACATATATTTGGAGAAACTTCTGGGGCTAATATTACACCTGGCACACTCTGGTTCAATCACTATATATAAATAAAAGCAAGCAGATTCCACTCAGCTAGTAAAAATATTACTTAATACTATTTATTTATCAACAAACATTAAAACAGTTAACTGGTAAAAGCAGTTGAAAGGGGGAGGGAGAAATATGGAAAGGCCAGAATTTATATTATTCTGTATAGCACAGAACTTTCAAGTGCTTGGAAACCATCCTATGGGTAAATAGCATTGACAGTACCAAAGAAAATGAGTTCTGATTGTTGGAACATTAATCCTTTTTCATACATGTATGTAAGAGGAGAGAACTGTAAAGTAGGACACGCCTTTATTTTGCACCATAAAGGGAACAAGTTGGTGGGCAATAATCATGTATCCAACATATTTAAAAAATACACACACATGTTCTGATGCCTACTAACCTTCTTAAACATAAATTTTAAGTGGGGGTGAGGAATGTATTTCTGAATGAAGAAAATTTTTTTAAAAGAACACAAATTTGTGCAAACAAAGGCAAAGAAATAGTAAAGGTAATCCAAAAAGGGCCTATAGAACAAATCGTTAGAAATCAAAGGAAAAGCTCCAGGATCCAATGAAAAGTCAAGTAAGGAAGAACACAAAGCCAAGGAGAAAACTGCACAATAGCAACAAAATGATCACAGAATTATTCCTAAGAATAGCCTTTATTTTAGCAGACTTTGTTAAGGTAATGAAGATTTAATAGCTGACTAGCTGCTGTAAACTGCTGCAATGAGGATGAGTCAGCAGGGTTATTGCCACTTTAAGAAGCTGTCTACATAAGGGAGGCCATGAGATGGCGTCTCTCTCTCTCCTCGTGTTCTATCTCCATTGTAGTTCTTTGTACAGAGTAATGAAGATTGCTTGCTTGCTTGGTATTTGCTTACCACGTGTATGTATGTATATAGTAGTCTTGTATATAAACCACTGTTAAAAGACGAAGCCTCTGTGTCCTGTGTTTTGCTCCTGAGTTGTCTCACAATAGTAGTCACACTATAAACACTCTGACAGACTTTTTAAATGGGAACAAGCAAGATGCTGGCAGGGGAGAGGTGATTCCTCTCACCTGGGGTCGACCAGCCAGCTGGAGCCCTCAATAGTGTTGGGTGAAATGGGATGGGGCGAGATGGGGGGATTTGTCCTTTTCAGTGGTGCTCGAGGGAACCGAGGCAGGGGTCATCTCTCTCCTTCCCAAAAAGGAAACTTTGCCTTCCCCTGTAACACGAGGGGTGGGTGGCAAGCTCAGAGCAAAAAAAAAAAAATGTTAGGGTGTTTATAATGTCTTGGTAAAACCAAACTTGGAATATTGTATCCCATTTTAGTCATCATGATATAAAAAAGATGTTAAGAGTGCAGAGAAGAGCAACAAAAATGATTAGGGGATCTGGAGAATAAAACATATATAGATAGGTTGCTGGAATTGGATTCGTCTAGTCTAGAGAAAAGAAGGACTGGGGTGACATAATACCAGCCTTCCAATATTTGAGGGGCTGCCCAAAGAAGAAGGGGTCATCCTATTTTCCAAAGCACCTGAAGGCAATGGATGGAAACTAATCAAGGAG
>AZIM01002656.1:0-11275 GCA_000516915.1 Ophiophagus hannah
AAAAAATTAAACATATACAGCCTTATTCTACATAATTAAAAAACTAATCTTTATTTCATGATGGAATAACCTTTGGATGGTAATATATTTTCCTCAAAAAGCATTTTATTTTAAAAAATCCTATTTAAATCAAAAAAATCTGATTTAAATCAAAAAAATCTGAATTAAATCAAAAAAATCTGGTTTTTTTAATTTTTTTTAAAAAAGCATTGATTTTTATCCACCCTGCTTATAATCCATCAAATTCAACACCCTGTGCAATAGTGGAACACTTCCCATGAAGGGATATCTACTACTACTTTGGGAATCAGTTCCAGTGACAAATTTTTAGAATTTTCTTTAACTAGTCAATTGGAATCTGCCTTCTATATGACATCATTTCAACTATTTGAAGAGTGCTATGTATCTCCCTTTAGTCATCTTTTCTCAAGGCTAAATGTACACAGTTAAATGTAAATATGCACTGCTGCTTTTCTTTATGTCTATCTGTTGGCTGATGATGCAGCCATTCTGTTTGTTTCCCAAGGAGGTACCTAGCAATATCCTAGAATCGTTATTCCTTTACTGTGCTAAAGAACATCCTGAAATTAACTATTCCAAAATGAAAGTCTTGATATTCTGTAGGAAACCCTTTAAGTCTCCAAGTAGATGGGTGTTCAGTAGTAAACTTACTGAATAGGTTAAATATTTTTAAATGTGAGAGAGCTTATTATAAGAGCCCCATTTAGTTGTTAAATTCACAAGTCACTTCAGAAATAACTATTCTTGTATAAACACGGAACACTTCATCCATNAGTGCTTCTGCTAATATTTCTGTCATTATTTCAGCAAGATTTTCACCTTTTCCTTCTTCCACATTTTGAAATCTCAAATAGAATTCTGATCTGTCCATTTCCCATCCCAATGGTTCAGTCTTTCCCTTCTCAACGTCACTCAGTCGAGTATCAATATCTCCAATTTTCTTGTCTCTTTGTATATCTTCTTCACTTTTTTTGAATCTATCTTCATATTTCATCAACATCTGTTGAATATAGTCCACCTTCTCATCTGTCTTTTCAATTTTTTGCTCAATCTTCTGGATTCCTTGCATGATCATCTGCAATGTCACTTCCTTCTCTTTCTCTTTCTCCTGTTGTAGCATTGTCTGTATGGACCATTGTCCTCCAGATGGTGAGGAGGTTGGTATCGAAGAGGCTGGAGCTGTTATCTTTCTGCTCATTTTGTAATTTATAATTGTTAGCCACTAAGAAAACAAGGAGAGGAAAGAAAATAAAAATAAAAAAAGGAAAAAGGATAGTAGTAGGCAACTACTACCCCCCCCCCAAAATATGGAAAATGGTAAAAGGAGGAAAAAAGAAAGAAAAGATCTTCTGCTTCTTGTATACCTTAATCCAATTGGTTCCAGTTATGTAGAAAAAAAGAGGAAGGTAGGAAAAAGAAGATGAAAAAGGGAGAGAGAAAAAATATTAATACTAAAGAAAAAAAAGAAAAATAGTCCCTTAATATTTAAAAAAAGAGCCAAAAATAAAACAAAAAAGGAGTAAATAAAAAGAAAAAAAGAGAGAGAAAACATATAGTCTAATTCCTGGATTAAAAAACGAGAGTCCCAGCACTAAAAGGTTTTTGTTTTTTTTACAAATTATAGAGGGTATCCATTACTTGACTTTTTCATTATTCTAATATAAGGTTCATCTGAGATTTAAGTTCTTTTCAAGTAAAAGTGGCATTTCCTAGTCATGTTTTATTACTCTCATGCTTTAGCCTTGCCCCTTCATTCTTCCTTTCACAGATTCCTATCAGAACATGCAGTTTTTGTTGAAGATGACTAAACCAAAATCAGAATTGAATAGCTCTTCCACCTCTGTTAGCTTTTTGTTTGTTCATTGAACAGCTGGTATATACCGAGTCCTTTTTTATCTTGAATATTATTTGTACAGGTACACTTTGTAGCTGTTATTTGCAGCATCGTTTGTCACCACATCAAGAAGAAATAATTATCATCGCACTTGGAAGTTGTTCTGTCATATTTGCTTTAAGCAAACACACTTCATGAGCCCAGTGGTGGGTCTATTTGCTGAAGCTTTGTTTCAGCTTCTTCTGGTGGAGAATCAACAACTTTTGTGGTTCTTCCTTTAGAGGACTGCTGCATTCTCTCTTAGAGATTTCAAAATCAGAACCTGTTTTATCTGCAAGAGTCTAAAATTTAGATTGTTATTGGCCAACATCTTCCTAGTCACACTTAAACAAATTTATATATGTAATTAAAGATAGCACGAATATTGCTATCTTACTCTTCAGAAGGATACTATTATTGTTCACCTATACAATCATTAGGCTCAGACAAATAAGTCACAAAGCTTTTTATAAACAAACCATATTTTGTTGTATGAAGTTTAAACTTACCACCCACCATTTATACCTACCCTGTTGTTATCTTTGAACGAATTTCACAGCATTTATTATTTTCTTTTTCTTTTCTTTGGACTAACATTTCTTTCCATTCTGACATTCCTTTATTTCAGCCTCATCTCAAACTGTTTCACTCCTTCTTTTAATTCATTCAGTCTCGTGAAAACTCCTTGCTTAATAACCCTCTATATCTACATCTGAAGCTTTTTTTTAAATGTCCATCACAATTGCTGTATACTTTTTCTTCCTTTCATAATCTTGTTTACCTTAAGATCCCTTTTCATATTTCTCATTAACATGACTACCCACATGTCATTCTATAATATAAATTCATTTCATTCTACAACAGGCAGATTTAACACCTGTTTTTTCTTATGCTTCTCATTCTTTTTGGAAAAACAATCTCTCCTAATACTTTCTCATTCAGGACACAAATTGCTTCTTCCTGCCTTTGTTCTATTTTACTTTCTTTTCTTATTCTTTTTCCAATGTCTGATTTGTTTTATCCCCAAGATCTACTTTTGGCACTACCAAAATGTTCTTTCTTGCATTCAGAATCTCTCATCACCCTTTCATCATAAACGGTCAAACAAATCATGCTTTTAGACTGGTGTTCATCCTTTGCCCCATGTTTGTATAGACTTATGCTTATTCTGCATATTCAAGTAAGCTGATATTTTTTTTCTAAGGATATGCTTACTGAACAGAATCATTCCCATTAACTCTTAGGTCCCTAAGTGACTCGGCCATTCTTTTGTCTCATTTCCACCTATTCAGGTCACTTAACGAACATGGATTGCAGTCATTCAGAATGTCCCGTAATTTCCCCTAAAGTCATTTTTAATTCATCCATTATCACCATTCCCTGCTGTGTAACATGGCAACTATCATCAAGCTAGTTGCTGGTTCCTACTTTCATATGCACCCTCAGCCTAAATAACACCAATTAATGTTTTAGCCCTTTCATTCATAATTAAGCCTATAGCTTCACTTCCCTGCACATATTCACCCACCCCATTCCATGAAATCAGACCACACTCATTCATCTTTTCCCTTTCTTTTCATTTCATAGACACACAACATGTCTAGTTTTTTTCTTCTTTATTTCATCTTGTACCACTTACTTATCTAAATTATCAGTCAGTGTGTTCCGTATTTCATAGTCATTACCTGATCTACCCATTGACGCTGATGTTCAATGGCCATCATGGCCTCAGTCAATTGAGACTTCCACATAAATGTTTCTAGTGATGGTAGGGAAGATATCGACCAAATTGCTACCATGCAGCAGTCTCTCCTAACAGTAAAGACAGTATTAATTACTGGCACATTTTGGCTAGTATGGCATATTGCAAGTGGTATACAACAAGCACTTTCAAAGAACATTTATTCTGTTATATTCACTCTATTTTGTAGAAGCTGGGGTTTCGAACCTTCAGTCTACTTTTCAAACCAATGGATTTTCCCACATACTATAAACAATGAACCAAAGCATTGGATATGTCTTGCGTAAGAATATACCGTATGTTCAAAAGTCTGAGTGAAGAAAGGATATGGGGATATTTGTGCTGGCCTTATTGTTTACATTTTTCCCCTTACCAGTTTTATTGTTCTGTACCAGAAAACCTGAAGGGAGATTGAAGTCACATACAGTTCAGCTTGATTACTGTTTTACACATAATGAGGAATCTTGAATAGATTTATATGGACATCTGGATTGGAAATGGTGTTATGCTGTCTGGACAGACTTTCAGACTCAAATATATGAATGCCAGAACATTTTCAAATAGAAAAATATAGATAAAACTTAGAAGTTAAAGCATTGTACATTATTCTTACATGCTCATTATTTTTGTTGGCAAAGCATTACTGGAACCAAGCAAATAGTAACATAGAATCAGCAGCTTTTCTATCTGTGTGAATCTCTAGCCTCTGGCATGAAATTTTTGTCCTCCTGGGATTCAGCAAAAGGAACAGTGTTTGTGCAGCTAGTGTAAATAAGACCAAGCTAGGCTTTATAAAACTATTGAGTATTTTTCTATTTTAAATTAGAATAAGTTGGCAAATTGTGAAATGCTATGTTAAAACGGTTATTTTTTTTACAGAGACTTATAAGCTGTGACCATATTTTCAATTGCAGGATACTATAGAGCTCAATTGTTCTGTATAATATCTAGTTTGGTCCTTACTTCTATTGTCATATAAACTGCGTCTCTAATTTAAATATATTATTTTAAAGAATGGTTTTTACTGAGTTACTTCATTAGTACATTCTTTCCCTGGAATTTCAGGATTCCACTCTCTGTTTTTCAGGACTAATTATTTATTTAAATGATATCAGTGGGATACTTCTAAGAACATTAAGTTTGAATCAATGTTTTCAAGGATAATAATGTTTTAAAGGATAATAATTCAATTAACTGAGATATGTATAAAGCATTCTCTCTAAAGTTAGAGGCTATACAAAATATATATATTTTCCAAGAGTCAAGCAAACAAAGTTCTCAGGTTTCTCTTTGTTAACCTGTGAACAAAAATACTTCTGACATGAAGATTTGCCTGCAAAATATAAGGAATTTTATTTCTTAATGAAGCATAAGATGATTTGGTTGATTTTGGTTGTCTGTCTCAAAATGTTATAAATAGAAACAGATTATTTTTAAACCTTTTTTCATTTGCATTCAGCTTCTTAAAGGAGAGATTTGGGCATTCTAGCAAATATTCCACAGATGTACAAACCTTTCTATGTACTGATATTTAATAGTCTAGTGCCAGAGTTTCATTGTTTTGCCAAATTAAATATAGTTGATTGAGCAAGTCTAGCTATAGTAATACACTTCTGAATAAAGTAGTCTCTTTATATTGACAAAGTGATAACTTTCAGTGGATTCCTAATTATATTGGCACAAAATCAAGATAATTCTGAGACTATTACTTTAATTGTGGCTAGACTTCTGGAAAACCACATACCTTGGCATTTGTGCATAGATATGATTTTGTATCCCAATTTTGTAATTTTAGTCCTCCTTCCTCTATTCAAACATCTAAAAGCAATATTTTGAAAAATCTTAACTGGTTAGTTTTTGCAGACTGGTTTGTCTTTTAAGAAATGGATTGCTCATTTGCAAATATATACAGTACATGAAGAATCTAAATTATCATAAACTTACATGAGAGAAGATTGTCTAGAATGTTTCCAGCACATTCTTATGTTCAGAAATAAGACTTATTTTGTATAAATTTTTATTCTAAGAGTGTATAGTATATGATTGTAAGACTTTTGTATTGTCTGAATGATTGACAAAGGTAAGCAGTTTTCTGACTGAATGGCTTTCGCTTCCTGGGGAATCTCATCTTTATTTACTTGGTGGTCTAGCTGTTTCCATTTCAATCTCTTGAGTGAATGAATGAATGAATTTGTTCCTTGACAGGAAAGTACACAATTATGCCAAGCATAAACTGATGACATATACTCAAAAGGCAGTAACTCATATTCTGAGCAATAAATGGAAAAACTGCCTTCTATTCTCTTAACTTTCTGTCTTCATACTAGTTATTGTTAATAACTTTAGGAGTGTTTCGGCTCCAGAACAATCTATCTGCTGGATCTTTTCCAGTTGATCATTGCTCAGCAGGACTAAAACCCAGAACACATTGATTGTTCCATGTTTCAGTTACTATAAAATATAGAGGAGGTAAGTAACCAAGGATGGTGTACATTACTCATTCTATTCCCTAAGCAATTTCCAATAATACATATCCCACAGGCCAACCTAATCCTTGAATTTTTTATTGCATTATTTTCCCTTCTTCCCTTCCCCTAGTGTTACTATTAATGTTATATGAATTGTGTCCCACAAGACTTTTTAAGTGTTTCCACTACCAATGTCAAAACTCTAGAACAACATATACCAGTGATGCACCTGCCCTATGTTACTCTCAGCAGCTTCCTTTTTGATACTTCTGCTCAGCTCTCGTCACTGATAACTTTTGAAATTTTCCTGCTTTAATTCACTCAAACCTTATGGGACTAAGAGTAGGCCTACCCTACCAAATCTGTCCTTCAGAAAAGATGTCCTTCAGAAAAGATAGATGGTCCTGTAAACTAAACAGTTGGTGGAGATTCCTAGGAGGACACACAGCCAAAGAATGCAATTGTGCAATTTTTTCTAAATGTATATAAATAAGTAAATAATTTTCAAACTCGAAACACTAAGCAAACAACTTCCTATAAGAAATATGAATAGCCAAAAAAGGTTGCTAAGCTAAGAATATTTAGAGATGCAGATATGAAAATCAGATGACTCCTTTGTATTCACTGAAAGTTCAGCCTGGGAGGAGACAGATTTAAAAGCAATGGATGATGATGGGGAAAAATGCTGGATGTCCACTTTAAAGCTCAGAGTATGTGTCTTGAAGATGATGGTGGAACCCCTCTGCCTGACATATGGGAACATCACATGTTTAAGTTTTCAAAAGTCCTTCCTGCCTTTGGTGCCAATTGGGTTTGGCTCATACTCTTTTTTGTTGTTCTACAACTTCTGTTGTTCATTTGCACTATCTTTCATACATGAATTAGAAATTTTCTAATAGTTACTGACACATTTTTTTCATTATTTTGCATTAGCTTTTTTGAATGCTGACAATAAATCCAGCATAGTCAAGTACCGGAGTTAGTTATTTTCTAATTTAAATAAGACTGATTTTCCAAAACCACTGAAATTTTGCATGATGATCAAATATGTAATGATGTTTCCATATTTGGTTTCATCTTTGCCAATACAGTACTTTGGACCTGCTAGTGGATTTATTAAACTCAACCTTGTAGGAGTTTAGATAATAACAATGAAACAGCTTTGGTGAACTTTCTCTAATTTTTACTTATATTTAATTTAAATTGTTTTTGGGTCAGTGCAGAAGTCCAAAAAATTATAGTGGAAACTGGCCCTTTATTGAAATTAACCAAGTTCCTTATTTATCATTCCTCAATTCCTAAAATACAGCATCCCAGTATATTTATAGTTTGCTTACTTTTAATCCAAACCATTGTTTGCTTATTTTTACAAAACTGTAAAAATAGTAGCAGTAAAAGTAATAATGACAGCTCAATGCAAAAATAAAGTTGTGCCCCATCTTCTATATTTGCCATAGTGATCAATCAGTATTATATGTCAGTATACTCAACATTCAGCAGAGATAATGAAATGGTAATCAATCCATGTCAAACTCCAATAGCAAGTGGAAGAAGGGGGAAATATACATTAATTATAATGCAGGAATAAGCAACATTATTGACCCAAAACCATACTGTGATAATTACTTAAAATGCAAACAGGTCTAACATCTAAAATGGGCAAAGAGGAACTTCTGAGTTACATTTGAGAAGCTTACTCGCCTGATTAAAGTTTGAGTTTTTCTTCTGGATGAGTACAATGCATGCTTATTGCTTTGCTGAACACAGACAAAAGATGGGGGGAGGGGGGAGGGTGTTTGTACATTTCTGTAGCTAATGGATAAAGTAATTTTCTCAGCCAATCATCTAGTCCCATTGAGCATTCTTTAAAAGAGGAAAGCAAGCAAGCAAATTGTAGAGCAAGCAAGAAAAGGGTGCCTGAGCCATGGTGGTGCAGTGGTTAGAATGAAGTACTACAGGCTACTTCTGCTGACTGCCAGCTGCCTGCAATTTGGCAGTTGGAATCTCAGGAGGCTCAAGGTTGACTCATCCTTTATTTTTTTAAGTATCTGTATTTTTTATGATGGGATGGCACCACTATCAGTATTGCTTCATAACTCTGTCAAAAGAGTTTTGATTAATATCTGGTATTTAGTTTCAGCTTCCAAAAAAGTATCCATGACTAAAAAGACTGAAAAAGGAACTGAATGTGTATGTAGAGGTGTATTAAAAATGAGAAGTGTTGACTTAAAACACTTCTCGAATAGTTAAAACAACCCATTTCTGTCTCAAAGTGCGTATTTGGAACTCAGAAGATACTATACTGAATTTAAAGTATTTTGCACAGTTTTATAAATTTAGTTTCTTTGATTTGTACTGTCATTTTGAATGATATTTATTATACAGTTATGCTTCACTCTTATCCATGATATCAAGGCAACTGAGATTGTATTTATCCATCAAGAATTTCAGTATGATGCCAGGATATTCATTTTAAAAACAATTCAATATTTCTGTAATATTTGGGAGACCATGGCTTCCTATCTGTCTTATATAACCAGAAACTGAACAAAACCAAAAGGTCCTTCAGTTATGAGTGACAATGCAGATATTATTACATCGTAAGCCGTCTATCTTTTAAATAAATTTGAGTTTAAATGATCAAATAGCATATTGGTTGCCTTACATTTTTGGATGAAAAACCCATCATTGATTAACAGGTTTAATTAATGATTTAAAATGTTTTCTACTTTTAAAATCAACTACCTTATGTCACATTTAATTATCCCCTCAGTGACATATTTGTGAGAGCATGGAAGCTATTTATACTGAATCACATGATTGGTTCATCTGGCTCAGATTGACATCATTTTGTTAAAGAATTTTTTTTATTCATGGATGTTGAGAAATAGAGTAGCACGTTAAATATAGGGACCCAGCTGTTAATGTTTGTTAATTCTATTTATGTTGCAGTAGAAAGCACAAGATCCATGTTGCTTTACACTATAGATTATATATTTAAATATACATGTTAAATTTTAAATTTTAAATAATAGAAGTATAATCTGATTGACATTATCAAGATATATATCACTGGCATTGTGCAGTATAATACTCCAGTTTGACCTTTTCCATCATACTCATAGATTGCTCTGTTCATTTATAGAAAAATAAAACATTTGTGTCCTTGTACTATGTTGTTTGTCCTTTCTCCGTTGTTTTGTATCTAGTTTTTAGAATGGTCATATGGTGATTCTGGCTGATTGGTAAGAAGCCCCATGTATTAGTGGTTGAAAGTGAAGCCAATTACTAGTGGAATGGTATGCTCCCCTTGACTGCATATATTTAAATAAAAGGTACAGCATATTACCAAATGCAGGACACATTTTATTTGAGATTCCTACACTGAGCAGTGGACTAAATTTGATGAGGGAAGGGGCCCTTCCTTTTACTTTATCTGTGCAGAATCTAAAGGTGCCTACTTTTTTTGGCATAAATCCTTCAGGTTTGTTTTGATCTGCTGTAGCTTCTTACAAGTTAAAAGAGTTCTCTGTTATTCTCTGTTATTAGGGAAACCTGAAGCTGTGTGTTGAAATCTATCTCAAGGCTTTTAGGACTTCAGTGTACCTAGAGTATCTCCATAGTATGGTTCATAGAACAGGGGGGAAGAAGGGGAAAGAGGCAAAAAGTAATGGTATCTTATTCTCCCGTTCCTTGTAATGTGTTTATATAGTGTGATATATTGTATTTTATGGTACACTTTCCTGTATAAAAATTTTTCAAGACTATAAGTTGTGTTAATTTTTTTTCTTGTAGCAGTTCTTACTTATGTAATGCTCATCTATGAGTGGCCTTATTTGGCTTCTCAGTTTACAACATAATGGCACTATGTATTATTAGAAAGTAGATATATTCTTCGTACAGGTAGTCCTCAATTTACAACCATTTATTTAGTGACCGCTCAAAGGTACAATGGCACTGAAAAAAGTGACTTAAAACCTGTTCTCACACTTACAACTGTTGCAGCATACCCATGGTCATGTGACCAAAATTTTGGGATTTGGCAACTGGCATGTATTTATGATGGTTGCATTGTATTCACTGCAAGGGGATCATGCGATCACCAGTTGCAACCTGCTCAGCCAGCTTCTTACAAGCAAAGTCAATGGGGAAAGCCAGATNNNNTTAACAACTGCAATGATTCGCTTAACAACCTTGGGAAAAAAAACCTTGTAAAATTGGGCATGACTGTTGTAAAAATTGTCTTATTTAACAAGACAGTTTGTGGTCGTAAGTCAAAGACTACCTGTATATATATATATATATATAACTTATGTATACATGTCTTATTGTTGAATTGGGTAAATTGATTTATAGCCATATCAGAGGGTAGAGAAATACTTTATACAAATAAATTCATGCTGAAATGGGTTTTAGTATCCTTTGCAATAAAAATAAGGAGTATATTCAACATTTTTCATCTAGTTTGTAAAAAAAATACCTCTCCTGATGTGTTACCACTGAATGTGGAATGTAAGAAACATTGTATATATCTAAGTCATAAATTATTATTTATTATTTTATTTTATTATTTATTTATTTTGTCAAAAGCTTACAATGCAATAGAAATAAGAATAAACATAAGTTTAAATAAAAGAAATAGGAACTAATAATTGGGGACAACAGGACACGGACAGTAGGCACCATTGGGCACTTATGCATGCCCCTTACAGACCTCTTAGGAATGGGGTGAGGTCCATAGAGGTTAGTTTGAGGGTAAAGGAGTGGGGGTTTGAGCAGGTAACAACAGAATCAGGTAGTGAGTTCCAGACATTGACCATTCTGTTGCTGAAATTGTACTTCCTGCAATCAAATTATTAGCTACTTTTCCAGAATAATAATATAAACACCCGATCTCCCTAACTGTTGGCTATGGAGTGTTTTCTGGCAGAGCCCAGAAGGAGAAACTTTTCTGCTGTGGCACCCTCCCTTTGGAACATAATTCCTCTGAGATTAGATTGGCCTTTTGTAAAGCCTTGGAAAATATGGCTTTGTGCCCAACCTTGGGTCTCTGTGCATGAGTTAGAGCCCACCTTCTGGTTGATGACGATAGATTAAATTATGCTCAGGTACTATGTGTTTCTGTTTTTATTTATTTTTTAATATTAATATTTATTTATTTATTTATTTATT
>AZIM01002656.1:74198-84565 GCA_000516915.1 Ophiophagus hannah
GCTACCGGTTCTATAGAGCCGGGCAGAACCTGTAGCATCCCACCCCTGAATAATATGCCAAAAGCTACTTATTTCAGAGTGTAAGCTATAAATATATTTTAAGAAATTGATTAAAATTTGAATTGATTTCATTCTTGAGACAGGCACAGCTATATCTATTCCTCATTTACATTTAGAGAGCTGTGATTTCTATTAAATTGAATATTTGATCTTTGAATACTTCGTGTTCAATATAGAACAGTCATATATAGCCATATAGCACTGTGTACCTGATTATTAAAGTAATTTATGATCATATAAGTGCCCGGTATACATTGTCCTTAAAGAAATCTAGCAGGAAGTCTACTGTACTTCAACATACTTCCTATGGTACTTCAGAATAAATATTAGCAAAGTGAAGAAAGCATATACATTCAGATATACTGCATCTAGAGCATGAGTGCCCAAACCTTTTGGCTTGCCTGGACCACACTGAATGAAGAGGACTTGTCTTGGACTGCATATTAAATATATAATATAGTTAATGTATATCAGTCACATAGTAATGTTAAATGTTTATGATCTTGTGGGGCTGCATTACTAGCTGTCCAGGGCTGCAGGATAGACACACCTGATCTAGAGCAATCTTAGAGTTGGAGAACATAAAAGAGATTTATAATAGATATTATTTCCCGGTTTTCATTTAGCAACTTTAGATCCAGTGCTGGTTCCAAATGGTTGCCTTATAGATGCAATATGGTGTTGAGGTTGTCTGGTAGCCTATTTAGGAAACTGGGTGATTTTATTTTAGAGTTGGCATGTTTCCCTCTAACTTTACCTGTTCTGTGCATGAACATTTGTAGATTTTTATAAAAAAGGCAAATTATTCAAATAGATCTGCAGTCAGTAAAAATAAAGTTATTAAAATGCATATCATACATGCTCATGACCTATTGCAATGTTTTTAATTGCAGAAAAGGGGTATTCCTTATAAGAGTTTACTTTCCTAAATTCACTGAAGTCAGAGTTATACTAGGTAATCATAGTAGAAGTTTTGATAGTTAAATAATACAGTCTAAGTGACTATGTTGCTTTCAAGGAAAGTTTCATACATGACAGCTATTTAATTCCATATATAACCAATACAGGGGTTTTTTTTTGTATCTCCCATATAGACAGAAGTATAGGTTCAATTTGGAGATATATTATGGGCAATCACTGAGAGAAACATGCTGTATTGTAAAGGTTAAACTGAAAGCAAGCACTAAAATTAAATGTGGTACATTCATTTGCCTGCTTATTCTCAAGAATTGTACTTTCTGAAGAAATCACAAGGCATGATAGTTGTAAATTAAAACTAAGCGCAGTGATCCAGTAAAAGTCATTAATATTTTATACATCATGGATTCCCCCTGTATTATACAAAATATATTTTGTAATGAAGATTATTACATACTTGATTTACTAAATTTACTTCTTTGAAATATAAACAATATTATTCCTAACATATGCTTGATAAATAAAGTTGGAGTAACGGTTTGGTATAGTAGTTAAGGCATCAAGCTAGAAACTGGGAGACTTTGAGTTGTAGTCTCCAGCTTAGACACAAAGCCCAGCTGAGTGACCTTGGGCTAGTCATTTTCTCTTAGCCCTAGGAAGGAGGCAATGACAAACCACTTTTGAAAAACTTTGCCAAGCCAAGAAAACTACAAGGACTGATTTAGGTAATCTCTGAGAAACAGTTAAAATTGAACAGGATTTTTAAAAAGTTGAATTTATTAAGGTACTTACGTAGCTTTTTGTATATTTTTTCAGATCTATTTGGACATTTGCTTTGTTTTATTTTCTTGTCTGTGTCTTATTAAGAAAAATCAGGATAATCATAATATATATTTAAAAAATGCAATGTATGATAGATATATTGTTCATTCTTCTTGCCTTCTCTCTCTCCCCCCTAACTAATGCAGCATAACATGCCCTTCTGGAGAATATCTAGCCACTCCGACCTCCTGGCTCTACATCAAGCGCTGGAATTAGAATATTTGTAACTGTTCTTTTTTTATACATATTTCAAAGTACACTGATTTTTTTTAACTTTGGATATGGTGCCTCTGGCTTTACACATATTATCGTCTTAAAAAGAAAGAGCAATATATGGATTCCATTGCAAAGAATTCAGATCATCGAATGAAGACACACATTTTAATACGACATAAGGATTCTGTCCATGGTCTTACATATTCAGCATTTTGATGATTAAAAAAACTAGCAAAATGATTGCTGGTCCACACCAAATGAGCCCTAGCCAGAGCGAACAAGGTTTGCAATAGACAAGGAGAAGGAGAAGAATGAATGCATTTTGTGAATGACAAGGGTGGTATTCAACAACATTCCTCACAATGGGATATATTCTCAGCACGGAGGTTTGAATCAAACTTTAGGCTACCTACCTGACCCAGAGAATTGGGATGCACTTGGACTATACAATGGCAGTCCTGTCTCAATCCATAATAGGTGTAAATTATTAATGAAAATAATTTACTGTGACATTAGCAACTGACTTTGGAAGTGGATGCAATTTATTATATTGTTTTGTTTTGTTTTGGAGGTGTGTGGGAAGGGGGTATATAATAATAATTGTCTCTTTTATAAACTTGGCAGACAGAATGTGCGTACTGATGTGTTGTGCCTTAAATGACAAGACCTTGTTTGTGTGTTACAGTGTAACATTGGTTTAAAATTATGTAGATAAAAAGATAAATCTTTGTGATAATATTTGACATGACCAAATTTCAAATTCAATTAATCAGTACTGCATAAAAGCAGTTTTAAGTGTTTGTTGCAGTAAGAGAAAAAAATATATAACTGAAAGTTAGTGCTTTTATTTAGATTCTTAATAATTCCATTGATTGTATACAAATATTTTTTTTTCAAAAAAATGTCAAAAGGTTGGAATATTCGGTATTGTGAGAAAATAGTTGACATGACAAATTATTTGATAATTTTTCCTTAATTTTTGCATTTTAAAAAAATTATACACATGGACAACTTGTGCTGCAATGAGTTTAATTTATGGTATATGTGCAAAAAAAACAACAACAGCAGGCTACTCTTACCTATTGACCTGGTATCAAAGTATAATGTAGTATACTTAACATTCAGTAAGGTACATATAAACATGGCTGAATGTGGAAAGTTTAAGTAAAAGAAAACAGCAAAATAAAAAAAAAGAAAAGGAATTGTTGGCTATGTGTGCAACAAAAAACAAGTAGACATACAAAAAGATCACTAGATGAACCATAATGTTCTCCTAAAATTGTCAAGTAAAGAAAAATGCAATCTATAAATTGTCTATTATGTGGTCCATTTAAAAAGATCCTTTCAGTTCATGAGTTTCTACCAGCACTTAAATCCTTCATAACTGATTTTGTAGCTGTAGGTCAGCATGAATCTCAGTTGGAATGCAATATGCATAGTTTTTCCTATGCGTATTGACTATGCTTACATCTATTTGCAGCAATGGTTTTTCTAACATTGCACTATATTATGGGTTCTTGAATAAACCAGAGTTGGTTTGATTCATACAATATATGATGTCAAAATCAAACAGTCATATTATCGCTTATTTGAATGTGTAAATTCAAGCCCTGCATATTATTTTGATCTCGTGTTTGCGTAATAATAGTGTACAAGTCATTTGTTACAAAGGAGGTGGGCAGCATGTGCTACCTTGCCTGTGGCAATACCCACCTACTTTAGAATCGCTCCCCTCCCCAAGAATTTAAACAAGCTGTGACTTTGAGGTGGGTAACAAGAGTACTTTCATTCCTTCTCATTTCTAAGGACTTCTAATATGAGATTGATAGTTGTAACTCCACTCCGTTTAGTTTAATGATCGGTTTTACAGATAGTCCTTGGCTTACAACAGTTCGTTTAGCGACCGTTCAAAGTTACAATGGCACTGGAAAAAGTGACTTATGACTGTTTTTCACATTTACGACTATTGTAGCATTCCCCATGATCACATGATCAAAATTCAGATGCTTGACAGATGGACTCATATTTATGACAGTTGCAGTATCCCGAAGTCCTGTGATCCCCTTTTGCAACCTTCTGACAAGAAAAGTCAATGGGGAAGCCAGGTTCACTTAATGACTGTATTACTAACATAACAACCGCAGTGATTCACTTAACAGCTGTGGCAAAAAAAGTGATAAAATGGGGCAAAACTCACTTAACAAATTTCTCCACAACAGAAATTTTGGGCTCTATTGTGATTGTAAGTCGAGGACTACCTATACTGATTTTGTTTTTAAAGTCCATTTTGTGATATTTTCTTCTTAACTGCCTTGTACACCTTTGTTAGGGCCAGATTCTCTCCTCTCTACAGTAGTTGCCACAAGTTGTTAATTTCAATGCAGTGATTCTGTGATTTTTCTAGTGATGTATATTTTATGGGCAAGCCTTGTGGGAGTGGGGGAAAGGAATGAGACTGGGTAGGATTTAAGAACAGGGTAGCAGCCTCTTGATGTAATTAATGGCTGTTATGTTTTGCACATGTGGCTGATGGTCAGTTGGATATGGGACAAAGAGAATGGGCTTCCAAATAATTAACTGTGATAGCAAATCAAGTTTAAAAACCACAACCACAAGAGTTTAGAAAATCTGAAACACCTTGAGCAAACATAAGAAAATGAAGGAAGATAAAACTGAGAATCTGCAAGATGAATTGGCCCCTTGTTACCACATTTTTCTGTAACCATTTGTGTGATAGAACAGTGGATCTCTACATAGGTAGTACTTATCTACCAATCAGAATTATGTGTGGTGGAAACTCTGAATCCAAACCACTTGGTTGTACAGTGAAGCATCAGATGATTGTGCCCAACTTCATAAATGAATTGCGGTCATTAAGCAAGTCCCCGCAAACATTACGTGTGACAATGACTTTCAGCTATCAGCCAGCTTCCCCATTGATTTGTTAAAAGCCGGCTGTAAAAGCCACAAATAGTGATCACATGACCATTGCAAATGTACAACTGTTGCCAAGTGTCCAAATTACACTCTAGTAATGCGGGAATGCTGCAACAGCCGCAAATGTGAAGAACAGTCATAAATTTTTCATAACATTGAGCAGTCACTGCAAGGAAGTTGGTAAGCTAGGTCTACCTGTACCATTATTGGCTGAGTGAAAATCCTTGCAAAATTCAGAGACTTAATAATGGAAAAACACAGGTGCCATTTTTGCCTTACAGAATACAAAATGCACTCTGGAATGAAATGTTCATTTTTTCGGAGGTAAGATCCTTTGATGAGTACTAAGACTAAGATACTTAACATTTATATCTCGGGAATGCAAAAATAATAGTGTTCAGGTATGAATTGGTCTTCAATATGAATATAAAACCTATTATCTGTTGAAGTGAATTTCTTTTCTATGCTATCCTCCACATATAAAATTCATTCTAGTTTAAAAGAGCTTAGAGATGGTGTTTCTCACAATTTCACTTGTGATTATTTTTAACACAGCAAACATTTTATTTTTTTCAAACTTGTTATTTTAAACTTGTTTTATTTGCCCAAAGGCCCACTGAAAATTATTGTATCAGCTTGTCAATATAGAAATGTTTTTTGGCCATCTTTGGATATTTAGAAATAAATAGGTTAAAATGTCCATAAAATGTTCATAACATCTGCAAGCCATCCAACCAACTTTATACTTGTCATATATTTTAGTTTGTTAAGGTGAAAATTCATAAGCTCTTATCCCTGGTCTCAGATTATAATAAAAAATACCTATGAATCATTGAACAATGTGTATTTTTAATCTAGCTATAAAATCAAACTTCTTATAAAACATGTTCCTCAATAGTTTCAAGATATTCTATAAAAATGTAAATGGAAGCTGTTTTACCAAAATAACAGAATGACGCTATTATACAGTACAGGTTTATTTGGCAATGATGTACCGTTGAGATATTGCAATGTTTTCAATTGACACAATCACCTTTGTTTATTCTGCTTTACATTTGAGTTTGCTAAACATTGCTCCACTATTATTGTATCCATTAATGTTTTGACAAAAAGTTATGAAATCCCATGCAAGGATCAGAATTGCCAAACTTTTAGATGCAGAAATAAGCTGTGTCAAATACTGACTTTTTAAGTGATTCCTTAAAAAAATGATAATGGAGAAAAACAGGACACTGCTGCTGAATTAAAATTTGAGGCGAATTAAATTGACCTGATTTTGGCATTTGAGAAAGGTTCAAGTAATTGCAGTACAAGTAAGAGAAGATTATTCTAGATTATATATATATANTATATATATGGATTGCCATTGGTATTTTTATAGCTTTTTCTCTTGCATCTACCTGTGCATATGCACACATACATGATGTTTGTTAAATAGTTGTGCACTTAAACCAGTATATTCTGAAGATTATGCTTTGCAATTGCTGTATCAATTTGAACAGAAATGGCACTTAAATATGAAGCACTTTAAATATAGGGCTTGAGATAGAGGAACAGCAAATTTAGTTTAAGAAAAGTACAAAGTAATAATTCAGAGGTCTCCAAACTTGGCAACTTTAAGACTTGTGGACTTCAATCCCAGAATTCTTCAGCCAGCATATGGTAGCTGAGGAATTCTGGGAGTTGAAGTNNACAAATCTTAAAGTTGCCAAGTTTGGGGAGCCCTGGAATAGAGGGTTCAAATCAATAAACTACTATACTGAGATGGAAAAATGAAGTATGTAGACAGTTTTCTACATTTTTCCACACAGTCTCTTCCTTTAGGACTTAATATGTCTTCCTTTCTCTCCTTTTCATTAGCCTTTGGCATAGTGCATCAACTGTTCCTTGCCATGACAGACCTATCCATGGCTTTCCATTGTCTGCATCCAGTTGTGTGGAGAGAATTTTTTTTGTCCCTGTACAGATAAATTTTAATAGTTTTAGTCATACTTCCCAAATAATGGTAGCAATTGGAGCAGATTTAAATAAGTAAAATATGTTGGCAAATTCTCTAATAGGGTAACATCTTAATTAGGGCCAACTCAAATATTATAAACCTAATATAAATGAAAAAAGTTGTAATTCAAGGTAAATTTGCTCTTCAAATAGCTTGAGCCACAAAACCCAATCTAAATCTTTCTATATGTTGAAAAATATGGGGCTGTGTCCATTTCAATTTTAGATGTGATTTTCAATTTGGATTCTGGGGTGGGGGAGGGTTGGAGCCACATTTAAATGCTTGAATCAATGCGGTATTTAGTACTTTAGTGTGAAGCATAACTGACATGAGCCAATATTGCATTTGAATGCCCAGCAATAGCAGCCTTATGGAACTTTTAAAGCCAAGGACCTGTGTAATGTAAATCATGATTTTATCTAGGGATAATATTATTTAAGAAATTGTAAATTAATATTGAAAGCTTGTACAAAATGTGTATATCTTTAGTATTTCTCAATAAATACATGTGGAAATATTGTCATTTTCTGCACAATCATAATAGTCCTGTATCCTTGATGTTCTTTTTTGAAATGTCGTGTTTTGCAATGCATTGTAGAAATAATTGGCCTGATCCAAAATGGAGTGCCTCTAATATAGTCATTCCCTAAATGAAAAGCCTTGCTCATCAGCTGTTTAAGCCAGAAATGATATCGTGCCCTTTTTCTGATTGAACAATTAACCCTTGAAAAAGGATTTTATGTATCCCAATCTCAGCTGTTAGAACATACATTCAAGACTTAATTTCATGTGTTTTATGTCAAAATAAGATTCCTGGGTAGAAGAGTATTTTCCACAATTGATTGCTCTACATAAACTTACCTTCACATTAAAAAAATTCAAAGTCAGTTCTCTTTTCTCCTATACACTTAAGGCATTTGTTTTCTGAGCATTCAGGATCTATCGGGACATTTTCTATCAACATGTTTTATTGAAAAGGTTAGGCTTCTGTATGCTGACTCGGGCTTACAGCCCAAGGGAGGTCTTGGACTTGGGCTTGAGGGAGGTCAAAATAATTGCAATAAGATTAGAGGAAGAAACTAAAAGAAGTGTATCAAATAATTTCAGATTTAAAAAAAAAAACAAGCTTGTGCAAATTAAATCTATTATCATTTGGATTACTACTGGTGCTTTATAGCTTTCTCATGTGTGCCTGTGCACACATATACACAGTATTTGGGTACTTAAACCTGTACTGAATACTATGCTTTTGTAATTGGTGTACAGATTTAAACAGCACCTGAAACCCATATAGTACGATTGATGTTGCTCTTAGTATTTAGCTGCAAGAAAAAAATGCAGTCTTGTTCTAATATTGTTCCATCATCTTTTCATTTTTATTTACATGCCACATTTATTATTTTTACAAATATCTCAAGGCAACAAACATATCCAATGCACCTTCCTCCCTTTTTTCCCCACAGCAAGAACTCTGTGAGGTGAATTGGGCTGAGAGAGAGTGACTGGTCCAAGGTCACCCAGTTGGCGTTCATGGCTGAAGCTGGACTAGAACTCATGACTCCTGCTTTCTAGCCTGTTGCTTTAACCACTAAACGTAACTGTCTCTTGCACAACTTGAATTCTTTCCAACTGAAATCAGTCTTGCTTAATATCACCCTTGGCAAAATTGTTCATTGGAAGGTGAACTTATCATAACTACAGCATACAAATAATAGGCTGGCCTATGGCATTTAATTTCAGTTACCACTGTAAATTTCCCTGCATATGTTTCAATGGATAATGAAATAGTGTCATCATTTGTATGTTTAATGTTTAGCTTATACAATCCTCAAATTCCTGTAAACAGAATTTTACTTGTGATACCCTGTGATATAGGCCTCTGTTCCCCAATGTTCTACAAACTGGCTCCCTTTTTCCTGAATTAAAGGCAAGAAATATCCCTTTGAAAAGAGAGCTAAGATAGGCAGATACTCCTAAGGCCTCTTCAGAAGTTATATCAACAAAACATTGACACACACACACCCCAAATTGGAAACTGATATGCTCACCCATTCCTATGAACAAGAAAAATGTAGATACCGGTTTTTATTATTAGTGATGTCAATATTTCAGTGCCAGTCTATAGCAGAAAATATGCTCCAGTGTAACTTCAATTTTCAACTTTTGGAGTTTTTCATTTAGAGAGTGATTCTTGTAGCAAGCTGCTCTGTTGTGTGCATTTATTCTTGCATTTCTTAAATTGAAAACTGCAAAAATTATTAGAAGGACTAAACTGTGCTAAAAGGACAAAGCTTTAAACTGTACAGTTTAAAAGTATTAAACTGGCTTCAATTCCATAAGGTTTGCATACAGAAGACAGGCAGCTAGCTCTAGTAGGAAAGGCTCTAGTAGCAAAAACTCCCCAGATCAAATTTTTCATTTTATAATCTAGGAACTTTCAAGACAATACTGCAATGGAAATAATTAAAATATACTGGTACATTTTCAAGGTATAAATTTGAAATGAAAATTTTCTTACAGTATGCACTAAACCATGAGTCAATTTATAGAGGTGATTAAATTTTTAATTAGCAGCACAAAAATATACCAGTATAAGAACAACAAAGGTATATGTTATTGAACAGCTGAGGCAAATATAGCTAAAAATAAGTCGCCAACAAAATAAAATCTAAATATTTTAGATGCAAAGCTTGAAAAATTAACCCCAACATAACTGACTAAAGCATGTTGCTAGGGGCTCTGCCTATTTTTAAGGAGTGACTGCTTCTATTCTGGGTTAGATAAAACAGATCATATTCTAGGGCCTCTTTCCCAAAAGTAGTTTATAGGAATTGCTTTTAAAAGACCCAGAGATTTATTGGATGGAGTGACATTATAAATGTGAGCTGGGATCTTCTTGTGGGATTTGAGCACATTGGATATGATGCAGCTAAGTTTAAACATAGCACAGGCTATGTTGTCTGTAATTGGCTAAGAAAGGAAGGGAAAATGTGCGCGATAACTGTTTAAAAAATTTGGCATTGGTACCATGCATGATAAGCAACTCAGAGAGTTGAATGTCAGCCAAATGTAAAAGCCAGGAGCTATGATTTATTCACAGGCTAAACTAGGCCTACTACTTCCTTTACAAATAAAATGAGAAAAAATTCTTTGTGCAATCTTGCAGTCATCTTATTTTTAGAAAAGTGTTTCTGAAAAAGCAGCCTGAGTCAAGTCAAGTTAGAAATCTGATACACTATACCTGATTCATACATACCTGAAATCTAAAGCTATTGCTTTCAAACAAAAAACGGGCAAACAATAGATNNNACCTCACTCCATTTCTAAGAGGTCTGTAAGGGAGCTTGCATAAGCGCACCAGCGTGCCTACCGTCCCTGTCCTACTATTCCCATTTATTCGTACTCATTTATTATG
>AZIM01002657.1:65745-97025 GCA_000516915.1 Ophiophagus hannah
TAAAATCTCCAGTCAGAGGTGGGTTTTGCCGGTTGTCCGAACTACTCAAAATTTCCGCTACGGTTCTCCGGAACTGGTCAGAACCTGCTGAATACCACCTTTGCTGCATATGTATGCCTGTATCATTTTCTTTCCTTTTTGAAATATATAAATATCAGGGCATCATTTTGTTTGCAGGAGTGTCTTTCACTATTCTTTTGGTAGATCTCCTCTAGTACATATTGTCAAATAAACAATATAATGATCCTTGATTATTTGCCGTGGGTTCTGCATCTAATGCTGGTTGATTTTTTTATAAGCCTTGATTGAGAGAGTTGGTTACCTTCTGCAACCAGAGAGCCAATAAAGTAATTAAAATCATGCTATCCACATTAATTAATGAAGTAGACCTATCTCTTGTGTATAATTTAAAATCTTTATATGATTTTAAAATCAGCCTTAGGTATATCCCATAGAACAATAACATCATTCTTGACCTGATTTTATTTACCCTATCTGTCTTCCTTGGAAGGAAGGATGAATCAGGGCCTTGGCACCAGGAGTTTTTCATCTACAAAACTAAACAAAAGTTTCAAGTGGATGAATGAAAGCTAAGGTTGTTTCATTTGTTGTCCTCTTCAAACCTTAATTCCTTTTTATCACACTATTTATGAATTTCCTAGTAAGAAATATATCACCTCAAAGCTATTTGATAATCATAAGATCTACAATTTTGTGAAGCTTTACAGAAATCCAATAAAACTTGATACAGGGGAACTCATCAAAATACAGATTTAAAACACTTGCCATTCTTTACTCCAGGTTAAGTTCATTCCATAATGCTTCTGATTCTCTACCATTGAAATTTAGGATTTCAAAGCAATTCCTGATGTTCTCCTAGAATTTCTGAAAATGTATCTGTATATTTATTTCTAAAGTATTTCATTTTAAACCAACTTCAAGGATCATGTTTACTCTTAAAATTGGAGATGAATTTGTTAACATTAATCCCTGATGCTATTTTAAGTTGTAGAACATCTCCAAACAGACTTTCCTTCAACAACTTCAGAAAAGACCATCTTCTAAAATTGCTTAAATGTGCTTACTATCAAAATGTTATCCTCTATATAAACATCTATCTATTTATTTAAATCTATTAAAAGTAGTTCTGATCTCACTTGTAAAGAAAAATTATCAAGGGTTTGACTACTTTTCTGTGATGTTCTCAGATCTTTGAAGAATGCTAGAGGGCATGCTTAAATATTCTCTCCATGTAATTAATATTATTTTCTATCTTACACATAAATCTGTTGGAGTTTCTAATGCTTTCAATACTACAGTTTCAAATGCTTATTAGAATTGTTACTAAGAAATGTATTCCCATATAATTGTTAAAATTATAGCTTAACTGTTTCAAGGAGCTGCCTATTGATATGTATATAGGTATGTATATAGGTATATATTAAGAAGGGTGGTTTCTTTTATTAATTCATTTAAATGAACTTCTCATACCTTGCCACCATACTCTTATCTGTCTGGATTAATGCCATTTCAATGAGTTCTTTTTAAAGCATTGTGTTCAAGTTCACCTTATCTGATCTATCTTCATTTATTGTAATACAGATGGAACAAATATATAAATGATATAGATTTAATAGCAGAGATATATTTAGATGTATAATAATTTTTGAGAAAACCACTTAATGATACAAAAAATATTTAAGAATAATTATATTTAAGAGCATAAAAGCTATTATTATAATTGGATAACAAAGTAAGAAAAATGAGAAAATTTATGTTTCTTATAAGGGAGCTCTATGTCGCATTTATGCGATTTAGTGGTTCATAAGTGAGCAAAATGTAAATGGTTCTTGAAATGTCAGCAAATATTCATAACACTAGTATTCAAAGCAAACAGAAGATCCAGAATTTTAGTCAAAAGAAGTTAATGGAAATAAAAAGATAGGTGGATTCCAACATAAGTCAATACAAATTAAGAAATGATAATAAACACTCCTGATTTTAGCCATAAACAATGTTAAATTATTGGTAAGTTATTGGAGGAAGTTTTAAATGGTGGATCAGTTGTTGGGTTGGTTGTCACTGATTATGCTCCATCTAGTCAGAATTAATTTTTAGTTATCAAAAAGGTAAATTTTATTCAGGAGGATTTGTTCCCAATATGATCCTTCAGGTTTTCCAATAATGACTGTCCATGATATTCTCAGGAGTCTTCTCCAACACCAAATTTCAAAAGTGTCAAAGCACTTTTTATACTGCTTCTTCAAAGTCCAACTTTTGCTAGCATAGATCATTACCTACATGACTCTATTATTTGTAAGTATAGACATGTCTCAGTATCATTTCCAAGGCCTTCAGATCTACTCTACCAAATAGTAGTTTGTGGTGTATTTTTGATTGCTGGTTCCTTTACTGTTGATAGTTGATCCTAAAAGGATGTAAATAAATACCCTCCCCCCACTTTTAATGCCTCCATTGTTGCTGTACGTGAAATTAGTTTGATCTTTATCTTTAATCTTACTTCCACTTGTTCAATTTAGTCCAAGACTTTTATTACTATTGCGTTTCTTAAAAATGTTCATTTTATGGCAGAACACATTTTTCTCCTGGAACTATATAAATTATGTCAAATGACAATTGCTTAGCACAAATATGTGTTTACTTTCACCTTATGTTCTAAAATAGCTACAATGTCATGCCCTCTTTCTCACAGCAAGAATATTTCATCACTATATTTTTTGGTCAGATGAAAAGTTTGGCTTGTCCATTTATCTTATTATAAATAATGGACATTCAGGTTTTTTAAGATGCTCACAACAACATGCAATGCAGTAGAACCTCCACCTATTCTTCAGTTCCTAAGAAGTGTCAATCAATGGAACCTTCCAATTCCTCCCATTTCTTTGTAGATGGGTATCTTAGAGTATAACCATGAATGGAATACTTAACAAAGTTCATTAGTTCTTCAGTTGAACGTAAGGCGTCCTAATCTATTTCATATCAAAATGCCCTTTCATGATATATTTTCCTCTTCAGTTTAGAAGTCTTCTATTTAACCTTTCCTCTAGCATTTCATCTCTCCTAACCACTGAATAACTCAAAATAGCTTTACTATCTTAGCAATATTCTTTTTTCCCCGAAACTTTTCTTTGATTATGAATACCTCAGAATATTGACTAGACCAGTTTTGTGATCTTATCTTGACAATCTGTTTAACTGACTGACAGTTTGACATTTCAAAGGTCTTCATAAAACAGAAGTTTGAGTAATAGGTAGTGTATCTTATATTCAGATCTTTTATATAATAAGTAGTTTTGCTGGACTTGAGCAATGTTCCATTAAACAGGGTTGAACATGTCCATTTTATAGCACCAGAGCCATTTAAGCATACCATTGAACTACTTTCTTTCTATACTTGTGAACTTTCCACTATATGAAGCAAATTGTACTGTATAGTAGAGAATCAGATGTGTGTTGGATTATGAGCCAAAGGTAGTGTGCTTTTGCGATACAGCAAATTAAAAATATAACCCTTTATTTCAGTAGATTTTACCCTAAATGTCTATAAGATGTGTTAAATACAATTTCAGTATTGCACTCCATTAAAAAAAATCCATGAGCCAAAACAAAGTGGTAATATGTCAAAAACAGAAAGATTAAAGAAATACAAAATACATTGTGGTAATAAGCTCTCTTTTACAACTTGGGTACAAAATGATAATCTTTCAACATACAGTATCTGTTATTTTGTGCAGCTCTCAATAAAATGGGAGAATAATTGGGAAGTATCTGTTTTCCATTTTTCCTCTGTCTATGGCATAAGTAAAGCAATATTTGGGGAGAGATAATAATGGCAATTGCCACACGACACACATATAGACTCATTCCATCTCTTTCAGGTAACCTTCTTATAATTTCCAACATAGTCTTGGGGCTCCCAGCAACCCTAGGAAAGTTGAGCTGATTAGCTCTGCATATTTATAAGCTCAGCTATTTCTCCAGAGGAAATATTACATAACAGTTTTGGAACATTGCTTTGGGAGATGCGGGGTAATGTAGCTTCTCATTGATGGGGAAGCTTCCCTTGGTTTTTGCCTGTAGGATTTCCTACCCACCCCCTGCAAGAGCCAAGACATTATGCTGCCACCTCTCCTCCAACTCAACTGAACAAGGACATCTTTGCTACTTCCACAATAAGAGCCAATATGGTGGCTACTTTTATTTTGTACCCTACAAAAGGCTAATGTGAACAGGTAAAGAGTAGAAATGGGATGCTGTCTGTCTCTTGTTTTTCCTTTGGAGAATACCAATGGTTGCACTTTTTTGTATCATCCTTAAGAAATTACTATCAACAAGTTCCAGATGACTGCAGGAGGACATGAGTTGTTCCCATCTTTTAAAAAGAAAATTCTGATAAAATCAGTCTGACATCATTGCATGAAAATATTTTAGAGCAGATCATAAAGGGAGTGATTTGTAAACACATTGAAAAATGTGGTAATTACCAGAATTGTCAATCAGCATAGATTTGACAAGGAGAAATCTTGCCAGAGTATTTTTTTCCTCTTGTTTTTAAATTTGGTGAATTTGTTATGTAATAACTCTGTGGGAATGTTGAAGACATAATATACCTTGACCTTTTCAAAATATTTGACAAAGTACCCCACAACTTGTTGGTAAGAAAGCTTTCATTTGCAGATAATGTAACACTGGATTGGATAGCTAACAGCCTAAAGATGAAAAAACTACTCAAAATAACCTTAATAGGTTAGGGAAATGGGCTAAAAGTAACTAAGTGAAAAGGAAAGTAACTAAGACAGGAGATTTCCTATTTCATTAGGAAATAAAACTCAAACACAGAAATATAGGATAGTTTATATCCGGCTTGTTAATGATAATTGTGAAGAAGATGTAGAAATTGTATTTGATTGCAAACTGCAGTTTAATTAACAATGTTGTGCAGCTATTTTAAAAAAGGCAAAAAGAAGTTTAGCCTGTATTAGTGGAAATATACTTTCCAAATTGCAGGAAATAATTATTTCACTTCATCCTGTTTTGGTTAGACCTTATCTTGAGTATTGTGTTTACTTCCAATTTTCAGAGTAGCTGGAAGAAGTTCAGAAAAGAACAATGTAAATAATTAAGTGCCTGGAAACCAAACTCCACGAAGAGAAGGTTGAAGGAACTGTTATGCTTGGCCTTAAGTTACTGAATGGAGCATTATGATAGCACTCTTTAAATGCATGGAAAGTCAAGATCTGTTCTGTCTCATTTCAAAACACAGGGCATGAAATAAAGGATTTGAGTTACAATAAGGCAGATTCTGATTTAATGATAGGTGGAAAAACCCTTCCTAGTAGTGAATCAGTTATCCAGTGGAGTGAATCAAGGAAGGTATGGAAGTTGGAGAGAAGCTGGAATCTTTGCATCTGCCTTTTACTGCAGAAGATATAGGGTAGATGCCCCTGTTGACTTTCTCAAGGGGAGCACTGTAACAGTTAAAACAAATTGAGGTAACTGGAGAAGCTACTCCAGCAACTCATAGGACACTGAGAGATTTCACAGAAACAAATCACTGGGCCACCTTGGCATCCACCTGACTTACCGCAAATGTAAATTTGATGATTATGTTGCAAAAATTATGTAACTTGTCCCTCAAGTCAGCCTCAGGCTCAAAGAACAGAAGACAGCTAATATGATATCATTTTTAAAAAATAGAGTTAGGTGGTTCCAGGAATTAATGGCCTAATGCTTAATGTCTTTTCTGTACAAATTGATAGAAATGATAATCAAAATTAAACAGCTAAACATCAGGAAAAATAATTGTGCTGAAGGAAAATCAAGGTTCTTTAAAGATTCTAGAAAAATAGATCTCAACTTACCAAATTTCTGGAGGTGTTTTTCACAATGTTTTTTTTTTCAGTGTCAGCAGCATGTGAATAGATATGTCAACATTATTTATTTCTACTTTCGAAAAGCCTCGTAACAAATTTAGTCAACAAAAACTCTTGAGTAAACTTAAAGGTCAGGGAATACAATACAATACCTGCCCTTTTTAGCCTGAACTTCTTGCTGTTGAATTTTGTGCCTCCTATAGCTGGACAATGGTTTGTAGAGCTGTTCACTCAATGTATCAGCTGAGCCTTTGTACAACCATTGAGATGCATTAATTTAGGATTAATGATAAGATGCTTATCTTTCTGTCCCAACCCAGTGCCAAGCTCAGCCTGAAATCTGTCTAAAAAGTGGCTATTAGGACAGGGACTAATTGACAAAATTGGAGCAGGAAGCCCATAATTTTGAAGGCAATAAAGGAGGAAAATGTGCTACAAAAAGCCAGTATTTTTTTCTGCAAATTTTAGTAGCATTTTCTTAGAGTGTTGGAGACAGGGCAAATGCTGCAGATTAGTGCTAAGCTGCAACAATACTCCAGCATGCCTATGGGAGAATCCACAAATATGGGATGATTCTGCCTTTCTGCCCAGAGATTGAGTCATCAATCTTTGCCATGCCTCTTCCTGTCAAGGCAGGAAGTCCCCTAGCCCCAGTCACGACTCAGTCTTGGCCCTATAGAGATGTGGCAAAGGTTGGCTCCAACAATTTCAATAGGAAGCAGCATTTAAAGTGTGGATTCTCCAAAAAGGTTTGCAAAGCTTTAAAGGAAAGTAAAAAACATCGTAAACAGGCAGCCTGCTCCGTTTTTTCATGGCTCCCCTGAACTACCAATTGAAGGCCTAATAGCCAGGTAAACAAGGGAGAGCCCCAAAATAATCCTCCACCCCCTGGGGGTGGCTGCTGAAGCCGCGATTGCCCCCAGCGTGCCGTTGCATGCCCAGGCTCAACCGGGAAACTCCGGGGTGGCCGTTTTCGCCAGAGCCTGATAGTTCCCTCCCTCAGCAGCCATTAGTACAGGAGTTGCCCACAGCTTCCAGGACTTGGTCACCAGAGGGAGATAGAGTGCAAGAATTTATTCCGTCTGCAGAGGAAATCCAAACTCAAAGGTTTCCCTTTGATTGCATGATTACTAGTCCTGCAGATTTACAAGTCAGAGACAGGACTAGGATTCCTGAGGCCATGTTTACGTCCACTGCAGCGGGTTTGTGCTCAGCAGGTAGATTGGCCCCAGAGTTATCAGAGGAGATTAAGGCCCTTATCTCTCAGGCCATTTCTCAAGGGGTAGCCTCCACCCTAAGGGGGAGGAGCCATCCATCTTCCCTTAAGGTCTGATCCTCAGACATTGCAACTAGTGCAATACCAGGCCTCCATGGGATCCCTTAGGCACTAGGGGGATACTTCTCCATCAGAAGTAGGGCATCTGGGATGGAAGAGGAAGGTTAGGGAGAACAAGGGTTCTCAGAAGATGAGGGCTTATTACCTGATCCACCCCCATTCATTGGCCTATTCAGTCCGGGGCTGTTTAAATCCCTACTCCACAAGGCTAGGACCACTGCCCAAATTGATCCTCAGCCTAATGTCCCAACTGCATCACCTGACACTCAGGGACCCAACAGCTGGATTTTATTTCCAAGCCTACAATTCTCCAACAAGAAATCCCTTGCCCCAAGTTATTTCTGGATATAGTTCAGAGGCAGTGGGTGCAGCCAGGGACCTTCCCCACCCCGGGGGGTAATAATTTTTTTTTCAATATAGCTCCTCTCCTTACCGAGTCACTTCAACTGCCCACTCTGGATGAGCCTTTGGCATCCTTGGTGTCTCCATCTGCAATCTCTGGCAACATAGCAGAGGCCCTTAAGACAGAGGACAAAAGGGCGGAACAAAATTTCCACAGGACTCACCAGGCCAACGCCTGGTTGGTGAAAGCAGCTGTAGCCACCTCCTTTTCCACCAGAACATCTCTCCTCTGGCTCCACCAATTGCAGGCCAGGATTCCCTTAGAGGAAATCAGAATGCATCAGGACATAAACAAATTGATGGCAGCTGCTGAATTTGCAGCCAATTCTTCCCTGCATGCAGCCTGAATTTCTTCCAGGGCTCTGGCATCCAATGTTATTTCTCATCATTCATCTGCAATGGCTACGACATTGGCAAGCAGATGCTAGAACCAAATGGAAAGTGGCCTCAGTGCCCTACACGGGTTCTTCTTCATTTGGAGAGGCTTTAAATCCCTTCCTAGTAGAAAACAAAGACAAGTAGAAGGTGTTCTCCTCTCTTACTAGGAGGGCAGATAGAAGGGCTTCTCCCTACACCCATAGGCAGCCATTTTGTTCCTCAGAATCAGGTTAGGAATTTTCTCAATTCCAAAGATCCTACCAACCCAGGTCAGATCAACCCTGGGATTTCGAGATAGAAATAGTCAACAGTTCCAAACCAAACAGCCCTTTGTGGCACAAGAGGTCATCCCTTCCATCGATCCAAATGACTGCTGGACCCCTCCCACAATCGGTGGCCGGCTGGCCCTATTTGCAGATCAATGGGAGACCATCACGTCTGATTCTTGGGTCCTGATTCAGTCTCACCCTGGATTTTCTGTCCACTCCTCTGAGGACCTTTACACATTGCCCAACCTCCAAAAACCTTTTAAGGAAAGAGCTCATGAACACGGTCCAGCACTTGCTGGACTTCCAGGCCATCAAGCCAGTGCCAGAGGATGAAAGGGGGCACAGGTTTTACTCCATTCTGTTCATTGTACCGAAGGCCTTGGGGGGATGGAGAACGATCCTGGATCTTAAAAAGCTGAACACTCATATAGAATATAAGAGATTCAAAATGCAATCTCTGCAGTCGATCTTGGAAGGCATAAGGGGGACGATCTCCTGGTGTCCATCAATTTGACAGAGGCTTACCTCCACATTCCCATCTATCCCTCCCATTGGAAGCTTCTCAGGTTCTATTACGCAGGGAGTCATTATCAGTACAGGCCCAGCCATTCGGCCTGTCATTGGCCCCCAGGACCTTCACAAAAGTACTGGCTGCACTGGCCGTTCACCTCAGAACAATTCTGGTGCATGTCCAGTGCTATCTGAATGACGTTCTTGTCCAGTCCAGTTCCTACAACAAGCCAGGTCAGACCTGGCCTCTATGATCCGGGTTCTACAGGACCACAGATTTCCCTTCAACTTCCAGAAAAGCCAGCTAATCCCTTCTACCCACCTACTACATTTAGGCGTGGTGATAGATACCAATTGGTGCAAGGTGTACTTGTCCCAGGAGCGCCAGGACAGCATCAAGTCCTTGGTTGTGCAAATCACAGTGGAGTGAGTGGCTCCTTTAGCAGTGCTTTCCCAGCTCCTGAGAAAATTGATCTCATGCCTAACCATCATGCCCTGGGCCCAATTACATGCCAGACCCCTCCAATGATTCCTCCATTCCAGAGGCAGGCTCCAGCATCTCCAACATCAGGGTCTGACTGGCATTGGACGTTCTCAGGTCCCTCAGGTAGTGGGTTTCCCCAGTGGTCACCAAGGGGTCCCTCTTCAAGGAACCCAATCGCATAACAGTCACCTCAGATGTGAGTCTGTTGGGATGGGAAGCCCATCTACAGCCCCATCTCATGCAGGGACAATGGTCCCCAGCAGACCTTCAACACAACATAAACTGGTTAGAATTTCGTGCCATTCACTTAGCACTCAAACACTTCCAAAGCACAGTGGCTGGCCCAACACGCATTGATCCTAATGGACAATGTGGCGGCCAAAGCACATGTCAATCACCAGGCAGGGACCCACTCCAGATCCCTCATGACCGAAGCAGAGCAACTAGGAATCTGGGCGGAAGCTCACCTATTGTCTATCAAGGTGGAGCACATATTGGGGACATCAACTGTACAGGCAGATTACCTCAGCAGAACCAGGGTGGACAAGTCCGAGTGGCATCTCCACCCAGATCTCTTTTAGGAGATGTCTCAGAAATTCAGGAGGCTGGTACTCAACCTCTTTCCCACTCCAACAAACACCCAACTTCCCTGATTCTTCTCCAGATTCCCATCACTGGAAGGAGGAGAAGGAGTCAATGCCCTTTTCAACCACTGGCCCAAGGGTCTCCTTTATGCCTTCCCTCTTCTTCCCCTAATTCTGGGGGTAATAAGAAAAGTGCTATTAGAACAGACAGAAATCCTTCTCATAGCTCCCCATTGGCCCAGACGGTCATCGTATGCAGAACTTGTGAGCTTGTAAGTGTCCCATCCTTGGAGGATTCCTCAGGACAGGATCTCTCTCAGTCAGGGGGTCTTGGAACACCCAGAACCTCAGTGGCTCCAATTGACTGCCTGGCACTTCAGAGGAGGATCCTAAGGAGGGATAACCTTTCAAGAAAGGTTATCAGGACAATACAAGCCTCCAGGAGGCCCTCCATGAACAGAATATATGACTCTACCTGGAAAGCATTCCATTGCTTGCGCACCAGAAAGGACACGGATCCCACGGTGGCTTCCATCCCACAGGTCCTGGAATTTTTGCAGGATGGGCTTGACAAAGGTTTCTCTTCAAATACAGTGGCTGACCAGTCTTTCACTATGGAAAGAGGGGTTCCCTAGCCCACCATCTGATAGTCCGCACCTTCATCAAAGGAGCTGTCAATCTCAAACCACCAATGGTTCACAGGTACCATTCCTGGAACCTGTCTACAGTGTTACAAGCCCTTACCTAGGCACCATTTGAACCTCTTCAATCTATAAGCCTGTGCTACTTAGCACTTAACGTCACCTTTTTAGTGGCCATTACCTCAGCCAGGCTCATATCAGAATTGGCAGCTCTTTCAGTCAAAGAAGACATCTGCACCTTCCACACAAACAGGATAGTCCTGTGTCTCGACCCCTATGATCAACTCCCTCTTCCACAGAGCTCAGGAAATTGTCCTATCTGACTTCTGCCCCTCTCCATCTCATGAGAGAGAGCACAGATGGCACAAACTGGCTCTAAGGAGGGAACTTTGCAGATACATCAAAAGAACATCGACATATCGCAAAACCGAAGCCCTGTTTGCCTCATTTCAGCCATCTTCAATGGGTACCAAAGTCTCCTCAACCATAGATCATTGGACCAGGGCTTGTATAGCCAAGGCCTACAAGACTCAGGCTCTTCCTGTACCCAGATGAGTAACTGCCCATTCAATGAGAAGTGCAGCTACCACAGCTGCCTGGGCGACACAAGCCTCACTTGAGGACATCTGCAGGGCGGTGACGTAGTCCTCCCTGTCTCCTTTCGTATGGCACTACAAACTGGACACATACGCCTCTGCGGAGGCATCGTTCAGCAGAAGAGTGCTACAACAAATGCATACAGATGGGGGTTCACAGGACCAGACTTCTTCCCTCCCAAAGGGACTGCCAGCTTTGGTATGTCCCATATGTGTGGATTCTCCCATAGGCATGCTGGAGAATAGGTGTTGGCTTAACTGAACGCAGTTTCTCAGCATGCCTTGGGATAATCCACTCCCACCCTAGCAACCACCTGGTCCAGTGTCCAGGTGGGAAGCAGAGCCAACACTACAAAAGAAGATCATCAGGTGGCTGCGCCTTCATCATGACTGGGGCTAGGGGACTTTCTGCCCCAGCAGGAAGAGGTGTGGCAAAGATTGATGAATCAGTCTCTGCAGAAAGGCACATTCAATCCATATGTGTGTATTCTCTCAAGGCATGCTGAGAAACTGCGTTCAGGTAAGCCAACACCTATTTTCTTACCAACCAAGACCATTATAGTCTAGTCCTATTATCTGTCAAATAATTTTTGCACATTTTTCTGAATTACTGATACTTTATGGTTGCCTGAATTTATCCTTCTTGAATTTGGTGTGGTGGTAGAATAATCTTTACTATTCAACAAATAGTGATTTTTATGTATTTCTTTCAGATGATTTATTGTATTGCTTTGGAGACCAGAGAAACAGATATCTATATCTATATCTCATCTATATCTATATCATGGATCCACTACATGAATTCCTCCTTTTGAATGTATGATGCTGTAGGCTTCATATATTCTGCTTATTTTTCAACTATGATGCTGAATAGCTGTATGCATTGATAAAGTCATAAAGATGATACCTCAAGAGCGCCATTTTGATATCAGGAGAAACATAAATTTGTTAACCTCATAGTATGAATTCTGACAATTCAAAAGTACTGGAAAGGAATATGTCAAAATATTCAGGGAATTGTGAAAATAAAATTTTAAGTTAAGATATTTTGTAGCCATTTATTGCCAAATGATTCAAGAGAGTATAAATGAAAAGTATCACAAATTATTGAAATAAATGCTGACAGCAGAAAGAAATAGGCACAATATTGGAAAGACAAGAAGCTCGCGAATCATATGATATTGAGGCAAAATTGGAGAATACGAGGCAATAGTGAAACTGACAGTATATAGTATTTATAACAGAGATCTAACCAAATTCAATCAGGAATGGCTCTCTTACAGAGAACATATTATAGAGCAAGGCAAGCTAAGACATATAAACATGGCTTTGAAGATAAGAAAGAAAGAAATTAACAAACAGCTAAAAGACAAATACCATCTGTAAAAGTTTAAAGAATGTATGAATATCTAAGCAACAATTAGTGGTTGTGGAAAATGAAAAGGGTGAAAATATTATTTAATTTCTATAAGTGCTCACCTCAACAGTTGACTGTGGGTGGTATACATTATAAAACATTAAAACAATTAAAACAAATCAGTATAATATAAATATAAACGACACCAAGTAAAACTTACTTTGCAGACATGAAACAACACATTCATGTTGTATATTTCTTTTTTTATAATATTATATCTTCTTCCATCTCTATTTTTTATTTCCTATGTCACTACAATATTTAAGCAATAATAGCACTAATAAAAGGCTTTTTTATTTCAGAAAAATTGGGGAATCCTTGGTGCCCTCTGAGCTTTGCTGTTTGCTTGTAAACATTTCATTACCTGGCTAAGTAATGTCATCAATGCAACACTGATGAAGTTAAAATAGTTAAACCCTGAGCTCTATATAGATGCTTTCCAATTATAAAAAAGAGAGCAGGACTCTTATGTACAAAGAGCTCAGAGCTGCAAAGGTGATTATTTTCCCATCTGTGTCTCCTTCCCTCTGTCTCCATTCCTGAAATATTCTATTTTATTCTCCATTCGCAAGTGAATAGTTCTGTGTAAAAGCTGCTCTTTCTTAGCAAATCCTGTATGTGAGTGCTTTATCTTGGAAAATTCTCCCACTTTGCTATGGCAAGAAAGCTTTTTTAAAAAAGGAAATCTTGGCTTCTTTTCTTTCTTTTTTCTTTCTTTATTCTCTTCTAAAACTGAACATTGCATAAAAGGAATCGCTTTTAAGATGCTGTCTACAGCCTTCCCCCTGCCACTCTCTGTGAAGTACTGCTTTGTTGATTCTCTGACTTTCTGAACTCCTTCATCTGTCCCTGAAATGAATGTGCTAAAATCATCATAGATTGTTTGCTTATCATCTGATTGCCCAGAATACCACTCTTTCAAACATTATTTCAAATATTGCATCGATTGCCAACTATAATGTTATTTTTGACTTCTAAAGCATGCCATCCAGTTTAATAACCTAAAAAGTTCAAAGTCCCCCAAAAATTGACGCTACAAAAGGCTCTTGTTCAGTGACAGCAAACTTTTGGGCTCAGCATGTCAAAAATTCAGGAAATGCCTAACTTGACATTTAGGTGTGTCAACCCCCACTGAACAAAAGGGAAGACTTAGACTTAGAATAACTTTCACTTTGAATGTACACTAATGTACATTTGTATACATAATGTACACTTTGAATGTATACTCTCTTGTGCAACTTACAGAGGGACCGAAGGTCATGTGAAAGCACATCTGTTCCTCATGTGACCTCCACAGTCTGCAAACATCACATGAAACAGGGCATGTTTTCAAGAATAGTTGTTGTCAGGTTTTACTGTACATTAAAGTTTAATGGTGTGTCTCCTTTAATGTGTCATAAGTTCACCATCACTGTTCTAGATTATAATAGCCTAGATAGTATAGCTCCTGGTGCTTTATATTAATTCCTGCTTACTAGCTCCATCTTTGTCAGATGTCTGGAAACTTTATTAATCAGATTTTCTTTCTTATCTTTCTCTCTGCCTTGGTTTTGTAGAATTATGTGGAACAAAGTGCTTAGAACTCCAATTTCTCCTTGCTTGATTCTCTATCCAAGAAAATCATTCTTGTTGGATGAGCATAAGAGCTCGTTTAATTTGTTTTGGCAACTGGCTCTGGAACTGTTCTGTCATCATCATACTGAATATTCTGTAATGGTATCTGAATTGACTTCTCTCGACCATCAATCTCTGTTAACAGAGAAAAACTGTTTTATGCAGTTTTTTTTTTAACTAAGGCAAAGAGTAGACTTTGCAGTTCTGAAGCTTGAGCTGTATTTTTTGGACTCTTCCTTTTTTATGGGATTGCTGTTTGATGGCTGTAGAAAGTATAATGAGTCTAACACAGATGACACAGCCCAGGAAGTAGGAAGCCTTGACTCATTCTTGGTATCAAAAAATGCAATTCACAGAATATTTATGCACTGCTCAAAATGGGGAGAGTGAAAGCTTGCATGATTTATCAGAAAGCTGTCATATATACATAAAATACAAATTTGATTTCATGTCAGTTATGCAGTGACCTTTGCAGTGTTTGCATCACAATTTATGAATAAATTTTATGAGAGTTTACATTCTGTCCCATATAAAGTTATAGAGTGTCTCAAATATATAGACAGCTGGACAGAGCTAAGTATAAATATTCTGCCTGGAAAAAATACATAACAGAAAGGTAAATTTTGTTTAATGATATCCGGGGAAAATAAGTAGGGGAATAATTTTAATTGAAGGCCAACTGTGATGTCATTGAATTAGATTATATTAGGTGAGTATCTAATATCTGTTAGGTTAATATCTTTAACAATACTATTGTTCTTTGTGGTCTACACAACTGCAGAGAATAGAAGGAATTATAATTGCATTTGCAAAAATTGTCGCAGTCTTAAGATTGGTTTGGATATTAAAGCCAAAAAACATTTATCTATCTTTCAACTGCTAAAGTAAAAAATCTAGATTCCAAAACAATTGCAACTCAAATCAAACAAAAAAAGGATTTTCCAATTTAATCTGTTTACCCTGTTCCTCCAAGAAACAACCCTCAATATAATTTGAAGGAGTATATCAGTCTGTTTAGGTATTGTAAATGCATACAAAACTCGGTCAGATAATTCAAATACTTAGTCCTTAATGTCATGATACATTTTAGCTGACTTATTTCTATCCTTGTTCTATAATGATATATTCAAAAGGGAACTAAGTATTGCCAAAAAGTCAATTTACTCTCTCTCTCTCTCTTTCTCTTTCTCTCTCTCTTACACACATATATTAATGTTGAGCTTGTTCTTGGAATCAAAGCTAATGTCTTCTGAGATAAAGCAATTTCATCTTGCATGCATACATCGTGTTTAGGACATTTGTGTTTTCAATAACAGAAAATATCTTCTTTTATTGTACCTGAAAATAAAAAAGAATTAGGTGTAAATCATAATCTTGTCCATATATCATTTTTATTTTGTGATAATACTTTCCAAGCTTGGAATGCATCCTTACCCAGGACATTGATTTCATAAATATTTCAAAAGCACATTAATCTAAATAATTAATTCTACCATTGTTTTATGATCAAACCAGCCCATTCCCCATCTGGCTCTTTCTAATGGATTGCAATTTTCTGCTAGCATTAATTATATTAAAGTCCAGTTAGAATATCCTGGACTTTAGAATAGTAGAGAATAGTAGTTTCATCAAGAAAAGGCAGAAGATAACCCTTGGAAATACAGCCTTTTCTTACCTTTACAATTCTTTTTTCTATGATATTTGGAATATTCCCCAACAACTCCAGGAATGATCAGGAAAAAAATCTCCCTGAATTCCTGGAATTCCTTGCAGTTAGTCATTTTTGACAGCATGAGGTTAGGTTGCTTGAGAATCTGACTTAGAAGTAACGATTTTCCAAATGTCTTTTTGATAGCTTTTCAGTTTTTTTTATTTTCAATGTGTCACTGTGTTATGTTTGATTTGTCTGCTAAACTGGCCAGAGCTTGCTAGAAAGCATCCAGAGCTTGCTAGAATATGTTATCTNCTGCGCATGTCTCTGAGTTACTGCACATGCGTCAAAGAAGTTTCTTTCTTTACTTTTTCTGTAATTACTTCTTCTCTATGCCTCTGTAAGTAAGCAGCTGCCAATATGTAGACAGTTAGGTGTTTTTTATTTTTGTTAATAAAGTATGTTTCTTAGATTATTTTCCCGGGTTTTATTTAATCAAGGTATACTTCAAAGGAAAACACGATCCAGCACCTCTAAGTTATGAAAGCTGATTTTTTCGCTTTGACACAATGTACCCCTTAACAATTATTTTATTTATAAAAATAAATATGTATTTTTATTTAAAAATATTTTGGTACTATGATGAATTTAATTGGTTGTTATATTGGTTTTTTAAAAAAGAAAAGACAATGTCTTTTTATAAAATGTAGACTACAGCCAGACATAGATCAGGACCTAGGAAGTTAGAACTGCTGGAATAATTTAAAATGCATAAGGATCTGGAACAAATTAGGAAACAGGAGATAAGAAACACCCTTGAACAAGATCATGTTGCACAGGTAAGCTTTAGACAGAACAAGGAAGCTTTCAGTATCTGTTCAGGAACTGGTAATTCACTGCAAGGAAAATGTTCCAACTTAATGTTGGATTTGATAGGACTATAAAGATTCAAAGTTTTCCCATCTAGCCTGAACAGTTTCTAATAAACACGTATTGCAAATATTTCTAATAGTGTTGGTTCTATAATAGAATACAGAGCTAATATAGAATTAGCTGAATGATAGCTAATTAGTAATTAGCACAGGTTCAGCTGTCTTTTGACAGTGACTTTCCAAAATTCTGCTACATTATATAAAGTGTAATTGGCAACTTTGCCCAGTCTGTTACTGGTCAGATGCATTGCCTACAGCTCCCATAACTGAAATTTAGCTTAGCCATTTGCTGGAGGGCATAATGTTGTGGAATTTTATGTGCAATGGATAGACTTTTAAATAGATTTTTAATCAATTTGTAGAATAAAGTCTTCCAGCTTTTAAAACTTTAATTTTGATAATATGCTGTTGTTTTTCCTGGAGGAGCACTGAGCAGTTTAAACATTTTAATTAAGCTACCCAGGGGCGATTTCAACAGAACATTCATATGTGCATATGATAATTTTATTCTATCCATTTTATCAAATTGTCATGAATAACACTTTTTCATCTGAAATATCTCCAGAGACAGTTTGTCAGCGTTCCAAGTAACAGCCTCCAGAGAAAAAGACTCTGATAATATCATCTTCCCAAAGATCCATTTTATTAGAGATGTCATATTGGCACATCTGGGAAAAACCTGAATCTGAGAGTTCTGGATTTTCCCTAGCCCAAAGAAAACCCAAAAACCAACCCATGCACCCAATAGTCCATCACATGGTCCAATCATTACTTCGTTCCAACTGGAGACTATCCCTAGTCACTCCCCTCCATGTGCAGGGCAACGTGTTCTTCACTTTCTGAGAAATGAATGTTGTTGTGGCTAATCTTCCACCACTCCTTGAAGTCCCCCTCCCAAATTCCCAGGCATTCCCAAATTCCCAGGCATTGAATGTGAAATTCCCAGGCATTGAATGTGGCAGCCCCCAGGCATTGAATGTGGCAGCCCAGAAGATTGAATGTGGCAGCCCAGAAGCCTCAAAGAAAAATGGCTTCCAAGCTGACACAGTTATTTTAAATATCTAAAGGTTTTTTTTAAAAAAATGCTCCGCTAACAGCTAATGATATATAATATGTTTTAAAATAAAGATTAAAATATGCAGAGTAAAGTAGTTCCATGCTGTAATTCAGCAATGGGAAACATGCTTAATGAAATATTAAAATAGACTAGTCCTTGCAAATTAGAGTAAATTCTCAAATTAGACACTATCTCTGAAAATATTCCTGTCTGATTTGTGCCTAGAAAATACAGAACAGGAAGGGAAAACAGCAGCTGGAATGATTAGGGTATTAGAATAGATCCCCTGAAAAAACAGCTGCAGTGTTTGGGGGGATCTTTAGTTAAAGTGACACAGTAAAAGTGAACAGGCAAAGGTTACTTACTTGACTTTATTGATTAGCCCTTGGGCCATATCAAAGTGCAGAGTTCCAGACACAAATTATTTCTAAAATCTGATAAAAACAATTTAAAATGGATTGGATAAAACACAATTTAAAATGAAATTGGAATACAATACAATACAATAATATATAGATAAATAAAATATGATAAAATTATATTTCAGTATCACCCCTACAATCTACCCCAATCAGTCCCATATACAGTAGAACCTCTGGTGGCGACCATAATTTGTTCCATAACTTTGGTCATAACCCGATTTGGTCCTGAACCTAATTTTGGAAATTTGGTGCTTACAAAAAAAAATGGCATAGAAGGGAAAATTGGCCACAAAAAAAACAAAGTGAATTTTTGGGTCGGAACCCAATTTGGTCATGGTCAGAAGCATTTGTGACCAGAGGTTCTGTATGCCGATCTCAATTGAACCATTTCAGTTTATTACAGTCATAGACCAGAGACCAGAACAAATAAAAACACTCAATAAATATACAATTAAAAATTCTAGTATAAAATAATAAATAACAGTGAAAAACTATGATAAAATCCAGTCTGTCAATTATACACGGTCTAACTATGCTAAAATTACAGTCCATAAACTGTGTGGCCCATAGTCAGTTTAATACGAAAAGGGAAAGGAATAAGCAGTGCAACAGGTTTGCTACATTTGTTGAATAAAATAGCTACAGTGGAATAGACACATTTTTCTAATGAATCACCAGTGCTGCTGTGCAGAATCTAGTCACCTGTGCTGTAGTTCCGGACTATTTGTCCTTAAGCAGCCACTGGAGATAAGTAGTGTCAGAACTGGAAATAATCAATCGAAGGGTGCAATCCAGGGCAGCCCATATTTGTGGAGTTCCTGAATGCATCTAATTCTTTTATTCAATTGTAACAATAATAGTCCCAAATTCTACAAATTCTTTAAAGTTTTGTTTATGTCTGGGAGGCAAATGAAATCAGTACAGTCTTTAATTTACTGTTGCTTCTATTAGTTCGCTGTATCACATGAAGCATTACTCTTTAAAATATTTGTATGCTCCAAGAACTTAAGCCACTGCATATGAATGCATCAGAATAGACTAGCTAGATTTATAAAAGAATGGGGTTTATAGGCAGGACATTGAACTTTTTTTCCCATACAGAGATTCAATAAAATACAGCTCTGAAATTTCAGGAAGGGTTAAGAATATATTACAACAGTCCTCTTAAGAATATTTATTTTTTGACAAATATGTCCTCTTATGTAAATGGTATCAGTTTTAAAAAAAACCATAAGATTACATGTATGGGCTGCAGGACAGCCTGAGAAGAAAGAAATAACAACAATGTAAATGACATTTCAAAGCAGGACAGTAGATTTAAACCACTGCTTCTGCAACTTTTTGAAAAAATATGGGGTATTAAATGCATTCAGAAAATGTAGGCACCCTTCCCCCTGCTTTTATCTTCAAGAGAATGGACTTCATGTTTTTTCAGTGAATGAGATAATTATGTTTGTGTATTCCTTTCCATTCCTTCCATTTTCAAAATGTTATTCAGGCATTCAGTTGTGTCTGTGACTTCATCTACATCATTTCACTTGTTCTTTTAAGTTCGTCCTTGTGTCATCAATAATAGTATCTGGCCACCTTGTCACCTCGTTTTTGAAAGCCTTTCATTTTTCTATGCGTTCTCCCTTGACATTTCCCTTTACATTGTGCATTCAAAATATTTAACCTTTAGCTTCATTATTAATGCTTCTAGTGAGCAGTCTGGTTTTATATCATCTAGTACTGAATAATTGGTCTTTCTAGCAGTCCAGACTGTTCTCAGACGTTTTCTTCACCATCACAATTCAAAAGCATCATTTTTACGTTTTGTTTAACTTGTAACAAAAAATGTAATTGCTACAGCATCATTTGGGTAACATAGCGCTTATTCCTTTCTCAATAAACATGAGGATTCCTCACATATGTTCCATGTATTAGTTGGAATGATAACTGGGCTGTTTTTGATTAAAGATATAATGAATATTTATGCATGTGAATAATTAAAAACCATGGAAGTTTAAAAAAAAAATCTAAACATTCCAGGGTTCTTTTTTATAGGACTTTTTTGGCTGTAGTATTTATACAAGTAGCTCATAAGTAAGAATATTCTTTCTCAGATTGCATTGCTGGGGTTGGATGGACAGAAAGATCTGCTTTTATTTAAAGTTCTTGTTCAGGAAATGAGTCTTAACATGACAACTCAGCATCAAATTCAATCCAGCTTTTTTTTCTAGTGTACATATAGATGCCTGTCTTTTGTAATATAGATTTAAACAGAATTAAGAGAAATTTGATTATGCAATCATTATCCCTTTTCAGCAAGTAAATGAAATAACTAAGATTAAGAGCACTAGATCCTGCTCCACTATATTGCCAAACATATAGAAAATGAAATAAAATAAAATAAACCTATACAAATCCATTGTCTATTTGTTGCACTGGTGTTACCATTTACATCTTCACAATTATAGGAGAAAGGACAAGCTGTTATTCAGAGCTTCATGGGACTCTAGTATATCCAGATCGCAACCCATCAAAGTTGGGCTCCATGGGTTAAGATAATACCTATTTAATAAATGTTACAAAACTTTGAAGTGAATGCTTTGATCAAAGCTTCAATTTTACTTTTTACGATCAGTCAGTTACTAGAGCTGCTGCTTTAACAATATACTGAAAATTTATGGGTATTATAGTACACTTGAATGTGTCTTTCTGCTTGAAAATCTGAAGTTGTTTTAGAAATTGCCGATGGTTGATTTCAAACCATACAGTATCATTTTTTGGCAGTATCATTTTGATACTGGGGTACAAACAACTCTTTTAAAGTCACATCTGAAAAATAATTAGGATGCACTTAAAATGATTAGCATAAAATAAAAGGAAGGAAGGAAGGAGCGTCAGAACTAATTTTTACTTAAGTAATTTTTTAATTACTTAGACTAATAAATCAACTTGAGGCTTTTATGGAAGTCACAGGCTTTATTTCTTGTAATCCACCCAGTGAACAAAATAGTCTTCATGATTTACTATTATTTAAAAGATTACAAAAATATAAAAACAGTAATTAATAAATAAAAATAATAAAATGCAATTTTACAATAAGGTACAATTTTTAGCATAGGGAACATAATGGCCACTATTCAAGTTAGATCTTAAAATCTTAAAATCATATTGATTATAAAATTGTACGAACACCTGAGAAAAGAGAAGCCGTTTTGCCTGGTGCCTAAAAGACATTATGCCAAGCATACCACCTTGGAGAAGGCACTGTATTGGTGAGGTTCCATAACTTGAATCCACCCTCCATATGTCATTTGGCAAAGAGCCCTGAGAAGATAAAAAAGGAATATCTTTCTTGACTAAAGTGTTTTAGCAAGAATGCATTTTCATACAATGTATCCAAAATTTCAGATCTGGAACCCAGTAGTTAGCTTGAGAACCATAAAGAATGTTTTGTGGGCTTGCTTCCAGGTAAAGATGGATATAGCTGTGCTCCAAGCTCCATTGTGCATTCCATCCTGTTTGTGATACCGGTTTACAGTTTAATTTTTTCTCCTTTATCTAAGGTGTGCTTTCTTTCTTTCAGGTATCAAATCCACACAGGTCTTCAGCATTCTGTCATACGGCCCACCCAGCCAAACTGCCTGCCTCTGGATAATGTGACACTACCTCAGAAACTGAAAGAAGCAGGCTATTCAACCCACATGATTGGCAAATGGCACTTGGGCTTTTATCGCAAAGAATGTATGCCAACTCAACGGGGCTTTGATACCTTTTTTGGCTCTCTTTTGGGTAGTGGGGATTATTACACCCATTACAAGTGTGACAGCCCTCGAATGTGTGGCTATGACTTATATGAAAATGACAACGCTGCTTGGGATCATGACAATGGAATGTATTCTACACAGATGTACACTCAAAGAGTGGAACAAATCTTAGCCTCCCATAATCCCAGGGAACCCATATTCTTATACCTTGCATACCAAGCTGTTCACTCACCACTTCAGGCCCCAGGCAAGTATTATGAACATTATAGATCAATTAATAATATCAATCGGCGCAGATACGCTGCCATGCTGGCATGCTTGGATGAAGCTATCAACAATGTGACCCATGCATTAAAGCGATATGGTTATTATAGCAACAGTGTTATAATTTACTCTTCAGACAATGGAGGCCAGCCAACAGCTGGTGGAAATAACTGGCCTCTCAGAGGAAGCAAAGGTACTTACTGGGAGGGAGGGATTCGAGCAGTTGGCTTTGTTCATAGCCCTTTACTTAAAACCAAGGGAAGTATATGCAAGGAGCTTATCCATATAACAGACTGGTTTCCAACACTTATTACCTTAGCGGAAGGACAGATTGATGAAGATATACAACTGGACGGCTATGATGTTTGGGAGACCATCAGTGAAGGAAGGCGGTCTCCAAGAATAGATATTTTACACAATATTGATCCCATATACACAAAAGCCAGAAATGGTTCTTGGGCAGCTGGCTTTGGAATATGGAACACTGCCATTCAGTCAGCCATCCGAGTAAGCCACTGGAAACTACTAACAGGAAATCCAGGATATGGTGATTGGGTCCCTCCTCAGTCTTTTAGTAATGTTGGTCCCAATCGCTGGCACAATGAACGGGTTTCATGGACAGCAGGTAAAACTGTGTGGTTGTTCAATATCACGGCCGATCCTTATGAACGAGAGGACCTCTCTAGTAAGTATCCAAGTATAGTCAAGCAGCTGCTGCGAAGGCTCTCCCAGTTCAATAAGACAGCCGTGCCTGTCCGCTACCCACCTAAAGACCCCAGGAGCAACCCAAATTTTAATGGGGGAGTGTGGGGCCCATGGTTTAAGGAGAATAAAAACAATAAGATGTTAAATAAAAACAAGCTGGGTAAAAAGCAAAAGAAAACCAAGAAGAAATCTAATAGGCAGAAAGGACACTCCTTCAATTGCCTTTTAAATCAATGATTTCAGCTGGCGTTTTATGCTGCAATTCTAACCATACTTATCTTCGTCAAAAGCATTATAGGCTGACTTCCAAATAAAGGTGCGTGGCCTCAGAATGTCACTGTTGAAGTGAAAGTTGATATGTTCTCCAACATTTGTAATTGAAATACCAACACCAAAGTGTCATTTCTGCACTCTTGAGGTTTTTATTTGGGCTTGAATTGGAACAGAAAAATTCATATGTAAGATGTGGTTAACATCAATGCCTACACAGAGAATTATAAAGTCTTACGGATAAGTGAGATGTTTTGCACTCATAACTAAATTGACCCTAATTTCTAGGACACTTGGCTATATGGTTTTGAACTTGGACCCATCAGCACATTTAACTAGACATGTAAAATCTCCACTGGATTAAAGAAAATAGACCAAAACAAAAAAGACAAAATGTTAAAAGAGTTTGCGTTTATCTCCTAATTTTGATTGGATGAAGCAGATTCAGATATTGCTACCAAAGTAACTTAAATAAGTGGTGAAAAGGCTGCTTTAGATTTTGCCTGGCTTTCAATTGGAAATGATTTTTCCCCCTTCTAGAATGTGCCAGGACTTCCTTCCAATAAAAATAAAATATAAATAAAACACCTTATAAATGGTTATAATTACAAAAAGATTAAATTGAAATCCTGGATTAGATGAAGTGTGCATTAATATGCTCAAATTACTACAGTATCCACAAATAACTGCAAAGAATGGCAGTCGGGTAATACACCAAGTACTGCTAAGGAATATCCTCTATGGAAACTGAATATACACTGATATTATTATTAGAGAAATATGAACATGTCATGTTTTCATTGAAATGTATAATTCAAGATTTAAATATAAGATTCTACTTGAACCTATTAGACATTTAATTTAATAACCACATAGGTATCTAGTAGTAACCACAACATAAAGAACAAAAAATGTACATTGTGATTTTACAATGTAACTCCAGCCTTTCACGCTTGGTATCCCAACATGTAAGTCATGTGGTTTGCACTGCATCATCACGTGATATTTATCATTTTACCTTAATGCAGATGTGTCTATTGTCATAGAGAAAATCTAAGTGGTTGCTAAGAGTCATCACTGATTTGATAGACATAGTCCATTAATCCATGTCTCTATTCAATCATTAACTCTTAAGGGGCAAGCATCAAAATGCCAGCATTTTGTTCATCTATAAAATCAGATGAAAATCTGTGGATTCAAGGTTTCACCCAAATACATTCTTGAAATATTTAGATATACCTCTTTAAGTCCAAAAGTAAAATGATAGCACAATACTCTCTCCATTGTCTAACAAAGGACATATAGATAACTATTTATATATTTATTATTGATTTATTGGTTGATAATTTTTTTTTCTATAGTTGTGAATATTCACTGTATTTATTTTAGATTTTTTTTAAAAAAATCCTACTTTTATTATTTTTATAAATAACTCAAGGTGGCAAACATAGCTAATAGTCCTTCCTCCTCCCATTTTCCACATGACAATAACTCCATTGTTGAATTGGGCTGGGAGAAAGTCACCCAGCTGGCTTTCATGCCTAAGGGAAAACTGGAACTCACACTCTCCTGGTTTTCTAGCCTGGTGCCTTAACTATTAGATCAAACTGCCCTAGATTTAATAAAATCATAAATATTTAAGGCAACATTGCTAGTCCAACATTGCTTTAAAAATAGAAATATATCATAATTGCATTTATAATGCACTACAATGTAACATTTACAATGACATAAAATAATTTAGTTATATGCATCCTAGAGTTCAAGCAGTGAACTCGGTCATTTTAGACTGAGTTAGGACAAGATGTAGGAAACACAGGCAATAGCAGAGAAAAGATTTTATATTGACTTTTGATTATAAACCAATAAACATTTTAAAAGGAGAAAACTAAGAGCATACAAACTGAATACAAAGTTGGATTGGATTATGCTACAAAATAGATTGGTCTGATAAATGGTATGATCTAATAAAAGGAATATAATGATTGTGAATTGAAGGAAATGTGTATAATCACAAAGGTCATAGCAAAACAGATAAAAGAGAGGAGTATAAATCTGAGTCTCCCTTTAAACAAACTGTCCTAATTGATTCTATCAGAAAAGGGAAACAGACAAGGGCAGGAAGGCGATTAAAGTAATTGGCTTGCTACTCGTGTTACTATCAATTCATCACACCATTCAGCTTCTCTTTTCAGCTCTAAAAAACTGCAAGGGTGATTGAAGGTCTTACAAAGCCAAAATTTTCATTAACTCTCCTACACCCTTTAAAATCACTCTTGGCTGATTTGAAGAGATCCAGTTCCATTTTTACTCCAATCATTCTGAAGATTTAAACCACATACTCCATTTAAAGGCGTCATCAGATTTCCCAAGTACGTTATAAAATTTGTAGTTTTCTATCATTGTCCAAACCCAACATATGGAGCATGGCAGAACCTGACATTCCTAATGTACTGTTTCCCAGCAGTTTCAATAAATCTCAATAGAGTCAACATAAGCAAAGAAAGCCTCCAGCTAAGAGAGCTTTATACTAGTTTTATAGTCACCATGTGAATTCATTCGGCAGAATTTAGCCACAAATATATCTTACTAACATATAAGGGAATTGCTTGTAAGTAAGGGCAGTGGCTAAAAGCTGCACTCCCATGAAACAATAGGCCATCCAGATCCAATCTTCCTTAGTATAGGTGACATTCCATGAATACAAACTAAGCAACTGACAATCAAATAGCAGTTATAGTCCTAACTATTTAATGGAGGGGCATTTGTTTGGTAAACTGAAATTTAATTTGGATTCTTTTCAGACAGATTTCACTATTTAATACAGTACTGATTTTGCCTGGGGGAGAGGGCAAACTTTCTTGGTTCTTCTTAATGTCTTACTGATTTTCAATACCTTGGGATTGATTTGGAAGGTTGGGAATGAGAGACTATGCTTCGGTGGTTCTCCTTTTTCAGGTTCAATTCTGTTTGGTGCTGGGAAGGAAATAGTAAACCTGAAATCTTCGCTTTGTGGGATATTTCAGTTGTCACTTACCCAGCTCTTTGTTAACATCTACGAATAGCTGCTGTACATGATCGTTGACAGCATGAGATCAGGTAACAATGCTGTATACTAGTGATACAAACCTGCGTATGTCTAATTCTGCAAATCCTATTCTGGATCCATGACCAGATGCGGTTGGGGTCTAGAATTGGAGGAAATGATTTAACAACTCTAACAAAACTAGATGACTCTGGATTTAATGATTCTTCATTTTTACGGTCCATCCCGCTTACTGGCATGCAATTTTGATCTCCTAGACCATGAGTGTCAAACTCGTGGTGTCACATTGCTGTCATGTGACATTTTGTGATGCTTTCCCCCTTTGTGGAGCTGGGGTGGGCATGGGCTACACGTGATGCATCCAGCCCATGGGCCGCCAGTTTTACAACCCTGTTCTAGACTCCTATTGCAAGCAAATGGCAGCTGCAGCTGAGAAAACTCTTCCACAGATTTATCTTGTGTACTAATAGCACTCTTTTCCTGTATCAGAAGATCCTATTTCAACACAGTGTACATGAGGCTGCCCTTCCTGCTTCAGGATACAGCATTATGAGCAATTATGAATATATTTCAGTTTATCTTTACTTGCCTTGCCATTTAGATTTCCCTTGCCATTCAAAGTGCCTATGGTTATCTATAAAACTCTTCATGTCTAAAGGGGCTGTACATTACAGGATAGCCTTTCTCCAATTGTTTCTACCTGTCCTACAAGAATTGGCAGGGCCAGCATGCTCCAGCTCCCATCAAGACAACATCATCCTAATGAACCTTGGATATGTACCTTCTCTATCACTTCTATCCCTGAATCAGCATTATCCCACTATCCCTACAGTCCTGATCCTGTAAGAAAGTTTTTTTTTTAAAAACTGTAACATGTTTTTGAACTTTAAAGGATTTACAATAATTCAGCCAAACAAACAAAAGGAAAGAAATAAACAAGACACCCAAATAATGAAGGTAGTCTTGTTTTTCTAATTGTTGCCACCAACCTATTGCAGAACCAGAATGCCTCTTGAGACCTAAGCTCCATCCCGTGTGTCTCTAAAATCCCTATGGAGCTCATTCTCAGGTATTTTCTGATATGAAAGCAGCTTGCCAAGATAAGAAGCCTGAATGAAGAGTTATATACTTTGCAAAAATACGGCAAGGGAGCAGGGAAGAAGAAGCAGACTGCCTCTTGCAGTACAAGCATGACATAATTAATTGTGTGTCACAAGACCAAATATTTTGGCTTGTACTTTATGGGTGGTTAGTTTGCTGCTCCATTGCTATTCCTAAGAGATTGCTGCTTCACGTAGCTGTAAATCAGAAAGACCTATGAAAAAACTTACTCAGGTGCATCTCTTCATTATGTGCTTGTCTCCCTTGTTTTCAAGGTAATGATTTGACTCTGTAACTGTAACCAATTACTTTATTTTCTTGGGGGGAAGATAGAAAAAGCTATGTGAATATATTGTATATGTCTATTAAAATAGTTTATTTTTATGAAAATTAATACTCTGTTATGTCATTGACTTTCCAAGTTAAAAAAAAAACTTATGTTGAGATGGCTTTATAAAATATGATAAAAGAACAGCCCAGAAAAGCAGAAAATTCACATGGCTTCAATCATCTTGTTGTAGCTGCTCCAGAACATGGGCTGGAGAGAGAAGTAAATGCCTGTAATCATGGAAAAATAAGCTACCCATGACTTAAGTCTTTTGGGAGGAGAAATGTTAACAACTATTGTATGAAATGTGCAGTTACACGTACTGCTGGTAGTACATGTTAGTAGTAACTACTAACTGCCTGGTGTGCATTTTATACATTTTGCACAAAAGTTGCTCACATTAATTACAGAGATCCAACACATGTTTCTCCTCCTCTCTCTCGCCCCCGCTGTCTCTCTCTGTTTCTCAATACATGCATGCACACTTATACATGAATACAAATGAGATCTCTTGAAGAGAAACAACTGGCACAGCCTTCCCTAATTATGGGTAGGATTTCTGGACTACATAGTCTCAATATTGGAAGGTTAGGAGAGCAGAAAACACCAATCTGTTAGGGCCATAAGTAGTAGGGCTGAAAAATGGGAGTGACTCTATTGTTTTTTTTTTCTGATAGTATCTCACATACATACAAGTAGTAAGCTGTAGGGAAGAAATGCACAATTTTTCTCAAGAGAGCTTGCACACATTTCTATACTAGGATTTCCATTTTTATAAAATCATGATGCTGTTGTTCCTGTTAACACGTTAAGGTTAAAACCCTAATGCAGACAGATGCAATTATGTATGAGCAATGATATGAATAACTGGAAAAATTTTCACAGAAAAGACTGAAGTTAGCCATGATCAGACTAGGAGACATCTCTTCCCACTCTGTTATTCTGTTATTCTAGTTCAGTCTAGTTTAGTCAAATTTGTGTCCCACGGACCGGATGTGTCACACACTGGCCATGGCCACACCCAGTTTAATGAAAGGGAAAAAAGTCCCGCTATGTCACGTGACTCCGCCACGACAATGTGAATTTGACACCCTGTTTTAACAAGAATCAATGCACACGGAAGAATCTCTATAAAACAGGGCATTCGTATTCAAGGGGCCACAAAGAAAAGGAAGCAGCCTTTCCAGTACAGGACTCTTAGACACATTGGATCTGCATGATACAGAAACTCTAGCCAATATGGCTTGGAGCTCATTGTTTTACTGAAAGCTGACTGTCCATGGTTACAAATGCATATATGAGAGGGAAGAAAATGCGACTTGAAAACTGAATTTAAAATGTAAAATTTAAAACCAGCTTATTTGAAATACGGTCTTTCCTTTTACCAGGAGGATAAAAAGCTTCATCTGACAATTTCCATTTTGTGACACAACCATTACCACCACTTTAAAAAGACAGAACAGTCGTCTTGAGAATCAGACAAAGAGGATTGGATAAGATGTTTTGAAATGCATTATAGATTCAAGTTGAGCAGAAGTAAATTTATGCCAACTTTGTTTTGTTTACATTTTAACATTCTTACTAAATACAAAAAGATACTTGAGCTCTAACATTTCTTCTGTTCTTCTGATTCCTTTGAAATAATTTTGTCAATATCTACAAGTGCACCTTCATTGTCTTTATACTTGAAAGATCCTAAAAGAAATCTGATTATCAATAAATCAGCAGCTATTTATTGCCTATTAATATTATTATGCATTATAATAAATAATGCAGATGGCACTATCCAAACTTGTGAAAAGTACAGGTCGTCCTTCGACTTATGACCAGAACTGACACCAACATTAATGTTGCTAAGTGAGACATTTGCTAAGTGAATTTNNCCCCATTTTACAACCTTTCTTGCCATCATTGTTAAGTGAATCACTGCACTTGTTAATAACAGGGTTGTTAAGTGAATCTGGCTTCCCCATTGACTTGCTTGTCAGAAGATCACAAAGCGTGATCACATGACCCCAGGACATTACAACTGTCATAAATACGAGTCAGTTGCCAAGCATCCAAATTTTGATCACATGATCACAGGGATGCTGCAATGGATGTGTGAAAAACGGCCATAAGTTACTTTTTCAGTGCTGGTGTATCTTTGAATGGTCACTAAACAAACTGTTGTAAGTCAAGGACTACCTGTATTGGCCAAAATGTCTTACACACCAAGACATCAATTTCCCCTAGATTGAGGCTCCTTCCTAAATGTACCACATAAAACTTTGATTTACAGCCTTCATCTATAATGTTGCTAAAAATACAGATATACATACATATCGTACATACTGTTCTGACCCAAACCTTGTTCCAAGGAAACAAACATGAAACAGAGGTAACAGCAATACCTTTTAATGATTCTTTACAAATTCCGTTCCTTCACGGTTAAAAGGCTNTGTCTCTGATAAGAACGAGCCTTGCCAAGGTTATGCACGGCTGCCAAGAACACGAGATAAAGTTACTAAGAAATATTTCAAACACAAGGAGTCTCCAAACACCAACCAAGATATTCCGAACGTCCACAAGGCTTGAGTGCAAAAACTTCTTTGCTTCCTGCAAAGAACTCTGGATTCTCAGCTGGCTTTTATCTCTTGAGGGAGGGGCCACTACCTTGCAACCTTACTTCCGAGTCACTGCTGCAGCTGCTCTTTCCTTCGAGCAGCCCTGCGCGCACGTGCACTGGGCACAGGCTCCTCGGGAACCTCTTCATCACTGCTGCCAGCCTCCATAATCTCCGAAGGCAACATTCCACTCCCTGATTGTCCTGGCTCCATCCCTGCATCACACGCAGGCCCCTCATGAGAGTCCTCACTCTCCGAGACCTCGTCCATCCGCACCTGCTGCCGGTGAACCACAACACATACAGAGCTACTAATTATTCTCAGCCCCAGCACAACATGAACCTTAACTTTTCAATTACTTCCTAAGTTGAGTCTCTGATTTTCTTTCAGTTCTTCATACTAAGCATTTCAAAGAATTATGACTTACCCCTTAATCTTAACTTCTAATTACAATTGTATTCAAATTTAATCAATCAGTGTCATTTTTTCCTTCCCCCAATGCCAGCTTTAGACTTTTAAATATTGGGTAGTGGGGGTGGCAGCATATTTTTCATATAAACAGCTACCTTATGGTACTGTGTAAAGAATAAAGCAAGCTATATCTGTGTATGAATAATGTCCTTTGAGATCCATGCTTATTTCTAATCACTTATCAAGAACTTTATTATAGTGGCTGTCATTCCCCTTTCAAAATGCAGATCAGGACATCATAAACAAGAACAAGAAGATATATTCTGACTGCTTTAGCAACGCACACCTACCTTTGAGGTCCATGATAATCTGCTCCAATTTGGGATTAATTTTAATAGACAAATTCAAAAATGACACCATTGAATGTACAGCCCCCCCTGCTGTTTGAGTATAGGAAATTCAGGAGGGAGGTTGCAAATCACAGGTCTTAAATATGATTCTTGCTCTTGTTTTTGAGGACAATTCTTCTGAATCTGTAAATTACCAATCTCTGGGAGATTGCATGTCCCCTATTACTTAGAGGTCTGTAGGGGGCATGCATAAGCGC
>AZIM01002657.1:152788-170137 GCA_000516915.1 Ophiophagus hannah
AGGGGATCACATGACCCTGGGACATTGCAGTGGTTATAAGTGTGAACCAGTCTGAATTTTGATCACATGATCACGGGGATGCTTCAAAAGTTGTATCTGTGAAAAATGGGCATACGTCGCATTCACCAAGTGAACTGTTGTAAGTCGAGGACTACCTGTAATCATCTTGAGACAAACTGAACAATCAGGTGTCATTATTACTGTCTTGGTATCCAGAAAGCTATTCACCAAAAACATTTGCATGATTTTGGTGAATGTACCATAGAAAAGTGTTTCTTTTGTGCCTGAACACAGAAAAAGAACTCCTTATCTAGCAGTATTTCTTCTCTCCGAATTTGTACAAGAGACTTAATTTTGTCTTAAGCCAGTATACTTAAGCCAATGTGATTTAAATAGAATTCATATCTGCATGGCAGGCAAAGCATTAAAGAAATTTGTCACAGTGTAACTCTGCAAAGGAGAGTCTGAAATAGTTACATTTTCATTTGGAAATGAAATAACCCAGCATGATGAAAAAGAAACCACAATAGATTTTCCATTTAGTTAATGAATCAGTGACTTCTTACAAGGATCTAAATTTCTAAATGAAATCCTATAATGAAAAATGTGGCTGTGGTATTGCTACTTTCAGTATAGGAAAGAGTTACATTTTGGTATCTCTGGGTTGATATTCTGTTGGGATGCTGTTGGGATTCAGATCATAGCTCAGAAATGAAAATAAAATTATATACATATATTAAACTAATAACTAAGTAGAAGAAAAAAGCAACAAAGAACTCATAAGAACAGAAATGACTTGTTTTTAATATGTAACACTTTGAAAGTGATGGCTGATTTTTAAATGTGGTGAATTTTTGATTGTACGCTTGGAAATTAAATCCTAATATTACAATGTCACCTGCTGTATTCTTAAAAAGAAAGTGTAGGTAAGCACTTAAACATTTTACCTCAAGTAGAATCAAATACACAAACAAATAAAATCCCTGGTTTTGCTCTACTTATTATGAAAGAGGTGAAGCTTTCAATATTAAATGAGGACACATTTGTAAATATTAATAAAAGGTTGTCAGACCCATGGCCTATTTAACATTGTATTGACTCTGGGCAGTAGCTAAATGTGGTTTTTGTTTATGTACTATATGGCGGCTGAGATCAGAGGTAACAGATAAGCCACTATAAGTGTAATATAGAAAGTCCTCTTTTGTATTTTCAGTGTGATATTTTAAATGTATCACTTTATTTTTCAGATATGTTTACAGATTTCTTCCTTCAGGAAGGCCTGGCTTCCTTTGTCCTGTAAAGCATGTTTCTTTTCAAATGAAGAAACAGAGCAGAAATGTGGATAGAATTCCTAATTGAGATTTGTTCCCTTGGAATTACTATATCTGTGGAGCTGTGTCTGTTGATAGTAACAAGCAAAGACTTTATGGAGAGCTTAAAGCTATTTGGGGATCTTACTTTCCACTAAGGCATGATGGGTAATTAATTAGCTGAAGGAACCTGATAAAGTTCCAGTTGCTTAACAACATAAAAGCAAACAAGATCTGCCACGTGTTTTCTCACTAAGCTCAATTATATCTAACATGGCATAATCCATGTCAACTGGGGAGGACAGATAAATATAATTCAGATAAATTGTAGAGTTAACTAATGTTAGATTGAAATCCGGTGTTGTGCATGGTTTATATTTTCCAATTTATGTATTGGAATATGAGTTACCAGTTTGCAAGGTTATCAGGAAGCTTTTATTTAAACAGGGACTATTCTAAAAAAAGGAAAAATGAAAGACAGATTTATTTTGGAAATACAGTCAGTAGATACTTTTAAGAGATTTGGATATTTCATTGGATACTAAGTCAGTTTGCTGCAGTTAAAGTGCCTGGCTAGAAATGGGGACACCATGAGTTCTAGTTCTGCCTTAGTCTCAAAGCCAGCTGGGTGATCTTAGTTTAGTTGCTCTCTCTCAGCCCTAGAAAGTAGGCAATGGAAAACCATTTCTGAAATTTGGTCAAGAAAACTGAAGGGACTTTTCCAGGTGGTCACCAGGAGTCAACATTAACTTAAAGGAACATGACTCCAATTGCCTTTAAGGCTTAATAGAAGGTTATCACTTTTCCTGAATTCCCAAAAATCTTTTTGAAAGATATGTCAGTGCATGTTTAGGTATAGACTTAAAGCACAAAGAGGTACTTTCTTTGTTGCAAAATTGCAATCTCATTTTATTTAAAACCACTTTTTGTGATGTTTCCCTCATTTACCCACATTGCAAAATGCCTAAAAACAACTTTTTAAAAAAGTATGCTAATTGTCCCCCCAAAACTTACACACCAAAGCACGTAAGCATACAAAAATGCAGTAATATGAAGAGATTTAGGATGATTTATGTTAAATGCTATAGATGATACTAAGGAATACAGTACACAGACAATGTAATCATGAGTATTTCTACAATTCTCACCCATGGCTACAATGCTTTGTTCCTTCCTTATATTAATTAGTGACACTCAAGCCATTGTCTATAGACCTCTCAGATACTCTTTAAATTTGTTGTTACACTTTCTTTGAAAAAAAAGAGATGGATTAAGAATTTATTAAACAATGTATACCAATGGATAATCACACAATACAAGTGGGTGAATAATTTTGGGGATTCTTTTTTCTTTGTGCACAAAATATAAACATTTCTATTGATGTATCTTGTTAAGCTTTGTTTTGTAAAGGAGTCATTGAGACCAACATACATCTTTTATTATACTCCCCATGAACTGCTTACTCTTTCCAGGTTTATTTAAAACTTTTACTTTCAAATGACTCCATTTCTTAAGTGGGGCCAAATTTTGTCCTGTAATATGAAAGGTGTCCAGCAGTTTGTCTGATTGAGCTTTTATCTAATTAGTTACTCAGTATCAGTTTTATGTATATAAGGTGTTTTATGGACACCTCATTAATTACAATGCTCTTTTTGGTAGCATGTAGAAACTTACACAAAATTGAATTCAAAACTGTTTTTCAGATTCTTCTGATTGAGACCTTAATGATTTTTAACCTAGATACTGTAATTTTTTTCAGAAAGAGAAATTTTCATTACCCATAGTTGTCTGTATCATATTGCTATGCAGGTGTTATTTCTATAGCTACAGATATAATTAAAAACTTGCTGTATTCTAAGAATGCTGAAATTCTGTTGTACATACAAAAATATACCAATAAAGTATACATACAAAAATATACCAATTATGTAGAAAGTAGTAAACAAGAGAGGATAAAGGAGGAGCTTGCTCCCTTTCAGTAAGGTAGAGTGTGCTGGATATCATCTACAGAAAATAATTTCAAATTATGCCCATAGTCCTCGGGAGCAGTGATTAAAAGGTGACATTTCCTGTTTGAAATCCATGAAATCAATAATTTTAATTAATTTGCCTTAATTAGATAATGTTTATCAGAGGCCTTGGTTTTACTTGATTGGAGCTTTCAAAAGTAAAATGTTAAGTCAAAAGTTGAATAGTAACATAAACTCTCATGATTTCCTGAAAGAAGAGTTCATGTAGGAAAGAATGAATCTTCTGACAAGTAAAGTCAATGAGGCAGCCGGATTCACTTAATAACGATGTTACTAACTTAACTGCAGTGATTCACTTAGCAACTGTTGAAAAAAGTTGTAAAGTGGGAAAAATTCATTTAACAAATGTTTCTTAGCAACAGAAATTTTGGGCTCAGCTGTCTTAAGTTGAGATCCACCTGTATTGATAAATATAACAACAACAATGTAATTTTCTTTTTTAAAATTATACCAGAAAACATTTCAACTACTTATTAATAGCTTTCAGTGCAACACATATGCTCTATTCTTTAGCTTTTGCCTAATGAATCCATATGATGTGTATCTCCTAACTAGTGTTATATGTTAGACATGTAAATGTAGTCTATTAAAATCCCCATTAGTATTGAAATCTGGGAGGAAAAAATCATGTAATACCTTACTGTATGATAGAAGATTCATTTTCTATTCAATTTGATAATAATATTTTTATTACATTGCAGATACTTAGAAACAGTACTTTGTAGTGCTGTCATTAATATAAAATTAATGCAGCAAAAAGCTTCCCCGTTATTAGAATTGGATGAGGAATATCTACATATAGATGCAGAATAGACATAATCTGAATTCATTTCGTAACATCAAATGTTAAGAGATAATCATTAACCAGACATATAAAACCTGTGCAGATGCTGTTTTGGCAATCCATGGAAAAGACCTCATAAAATATACATTCACTTTATTTTAAAAATTTTAGAAGCTAAGCTTAAATTTTGCTTGACTCAGGCAATGTGATATCTTGAAAATGTCATTTAAAATACAGTTATCATCCAGTGATTTTATTCTGTCATTTTATCTATCTGTCTGTCATCTGCATGCTTCCAAGCAATCAGGATATATGACAAGCTACCTTCACTTTTACAAAAATGGGTTGTTTTCCTAAAGAGAAATTGGTGTTCTTTTCCTTCTTTAAGATGAACCAGGAATCTCATCTTGAATGGAATTAGTTGAAGATTCAATAGATGCAGAATGGCTGAGCAAGATTCTTCCCTTCCATTGTTTTATACTCTACATTTTCTGGAAAAGGGATGGGTTGGACACCAATCCTGCTTTGAATATCAAAGCCACAATTTTAAATAGCCTGTTATGTTCTATATAGCAGATTATTGGGAAAAGGTTAGTTTACTTTGGAAGAGCAAACTGAAGAAGGTAATTAACTATTTACATGTGTCCAGGGCAAAGAAATGAGAAGAGGCATAAAGTTAGATCAGATTATTGTTCATTTAGAAAGGCTGACATCAATTTCCAGCAGATTTTTATAGGAAGAGAGATGGGAATACTTATGGTATTGGGAATTTAGATTGGTTGGGCAGCAGGAAGGTAATAAGCCCCCAATCTCTTGGCCTCCCACAAAGGGTGAGAACTTGGCTCTGTGGCCTTGCATTGGGGGCGGGGGCACAGAGATCCACGCAACCAAAGGGCTGGCTAATCCCTTAAGATCCTCCCCCAACTGTAATAATCTAATGTTAAATGACCATTTAGGAATTTTCCCCTTTTAATGTTTAATTATTATTCTATAATTTTAAAATTTTGAACCCTAATTTTAATTGTAATGTTATTTTTCATGTACTGTTTTATTTATTGGTTATATTATATTGTATACCACCCAGAGCCCCACTTTGAGGGAGATGTGCCATTTAGAAATATGAAAAACAAATAAATAGCGTACACCATTAATTTGGAAAGATAGTAGGACTATATTCACCACTGTGGTGTTTTTACCTCAGGATATCCAACCCACCCCCTTGATTATCAGTAAAGTGAGAGCAGATAATAGCACAGCCATTAAAAGATGTAAAAACTGCTGGATGTGTGTTTGTCAGAATATATTTTCTAAAGCTCCTTTCCGATTTTTCATTCTTCATATTGTAAAAATACCAGCACTTTGTTGGATTTGTTTTGTTAATGTTTAGTCACTCTAACTCATTGCGATGCTCTGCATTGGTTTCTTAGTTTGGTTTAGTTCCATACAAATGGAATCTGTAACTACCGTATTTCAAGCTCCATAGTAATTCACCCTGGTTAAGGACTCCAGCCAACATAAAATAGAGTTTTGCCATTCTTACGTGGAAATATTTCTTAAGGGGAAAAACGGAAACAAAGACAACAGTTCTGTTTATTGCCTTCTTATAATTTTCCCCTGATAGGCTGAAATGTAATAGGTCCCAAGTCTCCAATAAAGAGTCCATAGATGACACACTGACATCTCTCTTGGTTTTTTGCAAGTTTTGTGCTGTGAAGAAGCCAGGGGGGAAGCTGCAAAGGAAAACAAACCAGCCTTCAGCATCATTTTTCTTTAGAGATATTTCTGAGCATTACCCAGACTCCCTAATGTACACAGGCTCCTTTTGGTGCCAGGGACCATACTTAATGTTTCGATTTTCAAAATTTGTAAGGCAATGCTACACAATGTGCTCCAAGATTTTCTGTTTACCTTCTTTCGTTTTAGAAGCAATTTGTGAGTTTCTTCTTTATTTTTTAAAAGTTTTTAAGTTGTGTTAGTATTATATTTGTGTGTTTGTTTCCTGTTTAGAATAATGGGATACCATGTTAACCAGTTTTTGGCCATTATAGACCAAGGAGGCTTTGGAGGCCACATAAATGGGATTTGGAAGCCATGTGTGTACTTGCAAAATGCACATTGTGAATCCTAAGCAATTAAATTTGGCTGAATTCATTAGGGTGATCCATTTTCCTTCCACATTTTCCTTGATTTTTTTTCCAATAGAATTTCTCATCTGTTAATTTTCATAAGGAAGTATATTTTGCCCATACAAGTGTTTTCTAGTATGTTCTCCAAGCTAAATTATTTCAAGTACTGTACAATAGCATGGTGCTTTTTCAAGTACTGTACAATAGCATGGTATTCTTATTAACTGGTTAACTGACTGCAACATTTTCCTTCCAAAGAATATTTCCATATATTTAGATAGTAAATTTGTTTCTCTCCCCTCCTTCCTAGGTTGCAAATTGATGGGGAAACATTACAGAAGAGCTGTTACTGGTTTTAATGTACTGACCATTAAAAGAAATCCTATAACTTTTACCATTTTGGTGGATTCAGTTGTTTTCTGTGGTCACTTCATAAATACTAAGATACTTTTAAAACTAGCTACAAAATCAGTGCTTAAACTATGGCACAACTTGCATAAACGAAGACTAGCTAAAAATATTAACGCTATAATCTCTAAAGAAAAAGCAGGACAAAATCAATATAAAGAGTGAAATCCAAGAGAAATATTTGCGCCACAGAATTATTGTGTCATCCAAACCAGGCATCTTCCTTTACCTCCTGAAACTGCCTCAACATACTTTGAAAATCTGCCCTGAAGGCTCAAATCCTCCAAAGCATATTTTAAGAATATATAGGGGGAAGAAATAGGCAGAAAAACCAGTCACAAAGTTACTGTGACCTGTTATTGTGACATGAGATTTCATCAGAAGGAAACTACAACACAATATATTATAAGTAGGGATATTATGTAGAACCTGCCTGCAATTCTTTAAGACCAAATGCATCTTTCCCCAAGATTGTGTTAAATGACACAGCCAAGCAATCCCTGGAAAAAAAATGCAGGCAGTTGGAGACAGATGTTTAAACTGTTTCCACATGTTTAAAATCTGAAGCACTGTGCAGCCTTAGTTATTAGTAATGATTATCATGTTTTTCCTTTGGATTGTAGGTTTTCCTCCCCCTTCACCATGAGTTAGCTGAAGGCTAAATAAGAGGATTTTGATTAAGCAGAGAATTTCTTCCAAAAGACTTAGGGACAGGAAGTCAAAATAATTTTTAAAAAGTATGTCTGCAATTTTGTTCTGACCCTGGTAACCTTAAAAAAATCAATAATAATTAGGAGAAGCTTCAGGCAGGAATTTAGCTCAATTAACTTGCATCCAAGAAGAAGAAAATGAGTCCCATTTTTGTGAGATAAAAGGTTAACCATCTTCAGTTTTTCTGTACTTGGGGCTATAGGGCCTGTCAATGGATGCTAACAAGTTTTGTGAAAATGAAACTTAATTCTATTTAGGTTTTCCTCCAGGCTATTTAGAAGTGTAGTGAGGGGAAGTCTTCAGATCCAGTGTAAATCCTATCTATTCCTTTTATTTTATTTATGATTCAGTAGCTTTGTCTAAGCTCAATAAATTTAATAGCTTTGAAATTCAGTTGTAAATAAAGTTTAAAGAAATGATGCGCTTGGCATTTTCCGAAAGTTGATAGAAGATATAGTTCCAGACCTACACACTTGGTGCTCACCAGATGTTTTATAGCTCCTATAATCAGATCAATAGACCTAATGTCTGGTATTTATGGAAATTATCATTTAAAACATCTGGAGGTGCCAGTTTATCTCCCATAATGTAACCCCAATGTAATTTACTAGCATTTACTAGCATTTTATAGAACCTATTCCTTAGGAATGGTACTTAGGCTGAAATTCTGGTAGTTTCAACAGACATTTATAATATTATAATGGCATTATACAGCATTCATTTTATACCTAAATGTAGATTATTTACTGTACCAAACTCAACAAAGAAAAGGGAAATTATTCTTCTTTAGTCATCTCAGTGTCCTTTGTATGCTGTTTTTGGAACCCACTTTGTATTTCTGACTCATTTCTTGTGTATACTGAAATGTCACTGGCCAAAATTTAGAAGGTTGGAATATTTAGGCAACAAAAAAAGCAACAGAGCCAAGTTTCAAACATGACTCACCATTTATAAGCTATGAGCTTTACTTCTCAATGGAACTCTTTGAGGATGAGGTCTGATGTCAAGAAGGAGACAGAAAGATGATTTAAATAGGTCTTGTTTTTATTCTAATACCTGATATGAATGAATGTTTGTCCACATTGTGTTTGCATTAGTGCTGAAAGAAGTCTGTACCTCTTGACATATGATTAGGTCTTAATTCTAAAAATTATGTTGCCTCTTATTCACCCAATCTTTCCTTAGCATTCTTGTTGCATTCTCTGGTCCAAAGAAATCATTGGTATTCTTTGTAACTTAAGACATGAAATAGGAAATGGCTCAATAGTGAAAAATGAAGTTTGTTTAGTCAAACTTGAAGAAAATTGGATCTATTTTCTTATCTGAAAATTGAAAACAAGCTGTCTTGACCTTTCGGCCAATTTGTATATATAGAATGAGTGTCCTGATGCTTTCCTCCCACTTTAGTATGTCTCTTTGCTTCCATGCAATCATTGTCTGGATTTTTGCAGCCCAGGACTGAGAATTATACATTAAATAAACAAAGGGCTAGGGATGCAACATCATTCTGCAACATTTCCATTCTAGTTATAATGATTTTCTTTCTTCAATTATCTTTAATATTTAAAATTTAAAAAAATCACTATCCTCCTTTGTCTCTTCCAGCAATACAGATTCATAATTTTGTAAACCTATCTATAAATATGTGGGGAAGGGAGAAAAATATATTTCCCAGGCTGTTCTCAATAGCCACAACTTCATTGGAAGATACATTTTGTCTGATGTAATCGTGAAAAATTAAATGGAAGAGTTGGATCCTTAATGAATGGAGACCATTAGACTAGAGATATAGTCTAATCTAGGAATTTTTGTGGGGGAGGGGGAATCCCATAAGAAGATAAGGGCAAACTGCTTTTTTTCAAACTGCCTTCATGAAAAAAAACCAATATGAATTTAAAAATGCAGTTACTATTAATTGTCAATTGGCAAAGAATACTGTTTTCTGCAAAGATAGTTTTGGAAAGGTTACTTCATAAAAACCATTGATTGACAAGATTATCAAGATAATATTTGGGTCACCTAGAGCCAGCCACTCATTCACATCTCAGCCAGTTATTATTAAACCATGGAAAACTTAGCAATGAGCCTAATTGTCTAATTATACTTGTCCTACCTCATCCCCTTTACTTTCTTGGTTGTTTCTTTTGCTCTGAAGTATACATAATAAATTTACTATAATGGAAACTTTTAATAAATAGTAAGCACATAATGGTCAGTAATTTTCATTTTTCCAAAGAAGCCTTAGAATTTACTTAGCTGTGAACTCCAAAGGTTGCTGCTTTCTATATACCTTTGGCATGCTTACAGAATCAATCCAAGGATGATGTAAAAAATGTGGAAAGAATTTGATGACCAATAACTACAGCGAGATCCTTTTTTTAAAGGATATTTCAGTAATTTTAACTTAACAAATGCAATGATTCACTTAACAACTGTGGCAAAAAAAGTCATAAAATGGGACTCACTTAACAAATAATTCACTTAGCAACAGAAATTTTTGGGCTCAGTTGTGTTTCATAACTCGAATACTATCTGTATTGGTTAAGATTGTCACGTTCTAATGAGAAAAATGAATCGTAGGATATTTTTCCTTACATAACTCTTCCTTTCCTCCCATCTTCCTTTTTCCTTTTTCCTTCCTTCATTCCTGATTCAGTGTTGTGTATCAGATCTCAAGTCATTAATATGTAGGTAAGTTCCAGAATGCTCCTATAATAACCACATAGCCTCTAGATACACTGCTGAGATATGGATTTTTTTTCTGCCAAGCATTCCTCATTTTTCATATTATCTTTTGCTGTTGCCTACAACAGTTCTCCATTTTTATTTTCCTATTTACCTAAACAAGAAATATTCATATAAGATATTAACATACATTAAGTGATAGTTGTAACATCCACAAGTTTATTAAGAATTTCATCTTCTTTTAAAGATTAAATTGAAATGAGCTATAGTTTTAGCAACTAGTACCAGTCGAAAGTTGACAAAAAATTTTCTCAATTATGATACTATATACCATGGGCAAAATTGCATGTATGTGTGTCTGTGTAATTACAGAGGTTTTCATTTATGCATGTCTTATTTTTAGAATCATTTTTTTCACAGATATTTCTGGAATTGAAAATTACGTTAGCATTTTTTTAATTAGAATCTGAATCTTCCTTTAGAATGGGAGTATGAAGATGTTGAATTACAGTTGAAAGCTAATTCAACTGTAATTTATAATTAAAGTAGTAATTAAAAAGAAGCAAAAGGATAACTTTGGTAAGAGTATTATGAACATAAAATAAGATATGAGTGGATACATTGTTAGCTAGATATTAATTCATAGGATGACTATTAATTTTGCATTCGCTGTTGAAAAAAATGACTACTGTCCACATTGTCACCCATATAATGAGTTTAAAATTGAGTAGCCAAATTTCTTTTGTAATCATTATAGACCTTCACAGAGATTAGAACTATGATTAGATTCTAATCATAGGGGGACCTAGGTAGATAGTAAAGATTCTTACTTTGAGAAATTTGTCCTCAATTCATGAAAGAAAGTGAATTGCTGGAATCATAGTAGGCAGTAGTAAAGCACGTGTAGTCACATTTTATCTTCTCACAGGTTCTTATTTCCCAAACCAGAATACCATAAGAGTACTCAAACAATGATGTTATCAGTAGCACTTAGGGCTACCATGAATAGTAAAAAGGTACAAGTATTTTATGGTACTCTTTTGATTGCCTGGAGTTGGTTATAAGACAGAAAGCTATATAAATGTTTTAAATAAGTAGAAGAACATTTAAGAGCTTGTGACTACAATACCATTTTTCATTCCTGTTTTAAGAGCATATGAGTATAAATTAGAATATTACTTTTTTTTTTAAAGAAAATGAAACCTGTAAGATATGAGCTGAGTAATCTACAGATATTGTTTCCTGATTACCCTATCACTAGGGTTACCAGATGTCCAGCAAAAGGAGGCTATGTTGTTTTATCTTGATGAGCTCCATCTGGCAAGCAAGGCTTTCAAGTTAAATACTATCTGTCTTTTTGGGTATGTCTTTGAGCAGCTTTTCTCCAAGTTGCAGGTCTTCCTTAATAAGTGTTAACCATATGTGAACAAGCTCAGCTTTGCGACTTTCATTATTTGATTAGTACCCTCCCAAGGGCTTGTGCTATGGTCTGAAATTGACAAAATCTGAATCAATTATATACTTTGGCCTCCTAACCAGTTCTAACACATTCCTTCAACTGAAGAGCCAATCTTTCTGATAATGGTAATAGTAATATACATGGGTGCCTATGTCCTTTTTTTTTTTTTTGCATTTTTTGGAGTTTTTCATTGTAATTTTTGTCATGGATGCCAACAAAGTTCAACAGTCTGTCCTCTTTTATTTTTCATTTGTCTTCCTTTCCAATTGTCCGTGTCCTCTTTTGCCTGTTCAGATATTTGGTCACCTTATCTAGCCCCCAATCATTACAAAGTGTGTCAGATTAATTGAATATGTTTTGCCTAATCTTATTCAAAAGACTGGAGGAATGTCAGTGCCCATGCAAACAAATAACTTCAGGCATACTGTGTGTCCTCGTTTAGTTTCCTTTCCTTACAGGCCTTTAAAAATAATTGGCTCTTTTTGTGGCATTGCCTACAAGAATCCATTATACTTTTGTAATCTCTGTGAGAGAGTTGTCTTGGCAATCATGGCTACCTGACAAGTATGTAAAAATAGGAAATATTAGGAAGGCTGGGCTCTGCTGAAGAAGATAAATACTTTTGCCATTGGAGTCTGTGATATATTAGAACAAGATCCTCTTTGGGGGACACCAGGTAGCACTCCAGAGAAAGTCATGAATAAAGGAGATAATTTCAAATGTTACCCTTGGAGAAGATTATGCTTCCTAAAGGATTTGGTTGGGGGAAGTAGGTTACTTGTGGAAAGTCCAGAAACTAGTTCTGGCTTTAGAGAATTTTAGATGGATAGGGCCCAAGGTTTGTGTTCTTTCTCTTCAAACCTATTTGAACAGAACAGCTTCCTGGACAGAAAGCCTTGTACGATGTGACAAGAATAAGCAAGCTGTTTTTGAATTGTCTAGGTTTGGAAATGCATGTCTTGTGAAAAATAGCAGTTCTGTAAAATGTCCTTGATTCTGAAAGAGAAAAATTAGGGTAGTTTCGGAAATGTTTGCAGACTGGCATGTTTTGCTTGGATGTGCTATTCAAATAAAAACAATTAGAAAACTTCCTTGAATACATACTAATTCTTAAGCGTGTCCAAAATAAACTCTGGATGATAGCCTCAACACTTTAAATAAAAATAGTGGCTTGTGATATAATCTGTTGCTGCTTGAATGGATTACATCATATTATTTTCAATGAAAATGAAAAGGCAAGTTTTTTTAAAAAGACAATTGCAGGGAATAGAAATTATCAGAGGCCCAACATGGCCTATAACAGACATTGTCCTAATTCTTTTCACAAAAAATGGGAAGATTTATTTCGTTTTCCAAGTTCTCCATCTTCTATCCACAAAAATTGGTATCCCCAGTCTCCCTCCATATTTAAGCAAATATATGTTTTCCATTTTTCTTCCATTGAAGGTATGGGGATGGTAGAAACATCCATCAACATGCAGAAAAGAAAAGGCTGAGCTTTTTCTGTCTGTCAGCCCACAGTTCTGCTTCCACCACACACAGAGAGGAAAATCTATTAGAGATTTATATGGTGTCCTATTCCCCTTTTAATCAATGAGTGTTATACTCATTTGCAGATACTGTCAATATTTCAACTGTTGTATGAAGACACTCAAAGAGGAGATCCCTGTCCTATAACCTGTCCCAATTTTTTGTCTTCGCTAAGCGACTGGCTGCATCACGTCTTAGCGTCAACTCCTAGCCAGCCCTTGCCCAGCTTTTGTCACCAGGCCACTTACTGCTGGATTCAAGTGATAGACTGTAGGTTCATAAAATCCATTTAAGGCTAAATGGCTATGGAGGTTCTTAGTCATCCAGATCATGATTGTCTCAAAGGTGCTTTTACAAAAAGCAGCTGGGTTATATTTCTTACATTACATATTCTTTAGTTTCTGCTTGATTCCCTATTTGAAATATTTTCTTTTTCTTATTTCCTGTGATGATGGGCAGTTCAACTTCTCCTGACTGCTTTTAGTTTATATTTTTATTTGTTTAAATTCAGTGTTAACCTAATGAGTTGCACTTTTGCTTAGGTTAACTTGAAATTTAAAATTAAGATCAGATGACACATTGTAACATCATAAATAGCAGTGTTCTTTGTTTTTTTAATATAAAGATGCCAATTTTAATCGACTGCATAAAAATAACCAAAAAGAAATATACTTCCTGATATACTACTTTTTACTATCCCATTCCAGATATCATTATCAAATCTTTATTATAATCAAAGACCAGCAAAATCAGATAATAATTGGAGTGTTTTCTCTGCTATTATACCTGTTTTGTTTTTCTTTTCATTATCAAGGAATATTTTAACAACTTGGCATTAATGATTGGCATTGTGTCAAATGAGATAAATTATTAAGTGTGGTGTGAAGTCAGTTAGACTGGGTAAACATCATTTTAATTTATTTAGAGACTTATTGACCATAGAGTATATAGTAGGCACTCTATATAAGAAATTTAAATGTTTTACTAGTCTTTTATATATGCCATTATGCAGATGTTAAAATGTTTTGCTCACCATGGGTAGCCAGACTAATTGAAAAAACAAGCTAATAGAAAAATAAGTAATTTTATTTATTCCTTTAAGTGTTCAGCCGTGTCAAATTTATATGGTAATTCCTCTATTCACTATGAGTAGTGATTCATTATGAGATCAACACATATTCAAAGTTTTCAGGGCAAACCTGTTAGCCATTGCAACATCGGTTTGGAGATCTCTTCAGTTTCAAAGGCTGAAATATGTTCTTGGGGTGGACCATGGTCTTTGTATGAGCCAAATGTGTCTTTTCTTGGAATTGTGCAGCAATTGAAGAGGATCCTGGAGGGAAAAATGCAACTGCTTGAAGAAGTTGCAGAAGGATGGTATGCTCACATCCTTTATGTGCAAAAGCATCTCTTCTCCTTTGAATTCAAATCCTACACAGCCCTATTTATCCCAATTATATAACAATAGTTGTCTTAAAAATTCAGCTCCAAACCTGGCTACTTTTTAGGAGGATTGGCAGGATATTTTATCAGAATGTACAGTATTGTTGTTTGCCTCATGGGTCACAAGTTTCTAAAATATTCTATTATACCAAATATTTATGCAAATAACAACATCTGACTTCCATACGTGGCTCACATAGCTATGAGAATTTGACTTAATAGTCCATCACTATATATTCCACTGCCATCTAAAAACCTCGTTCAGAAGCTTTACCTACCACTAAAACTGAATAATTGCTTAGTGGCAGGTTAACTCAAGCAAAATTATGAACTCTTCTAAAAATTAGGTTAAAGTTCATAAAATAATTGGCTTATATATTATTTGCTCCATTGCTAGTAATAACAGCACTCCTTGAGGCTTCCTATACAGCTTGGTTATGATCCAGATTGGCTCAATTTCAGCAGCCTATGTAAGCTTGCTACATACAAACATTTGTAGCTTCAAAAGCTTTAATGTTTAGTTATTAATTTTAATTATACTTTGTTAGAAAAAATGATTATCAATATTAAATACATACTAATTATGCTTTCCTTATCCATGTTGGCACAGAGATCCTTAATACATCCTACTGCATGGTGCCTCCAAAACATACTAAGGCAAGGGCTTCTGATACAATTCAGATTAATCATAATATATCATCATGATAGTATACTGAGGGCCAGCTCAATATGACATTACTGTAACAAGAAAAACCCTTTAAATATTTGATATTTGGAGATCCAGAAAAGTCTTCAAGACATTGTTTTATAGCATTCCTAATACAAAGTAGATAAGCCTAGCATTAATTTGTGTTTGCTTGTGGAGAGCAAGGGTTGATTTTGAATTAGCAACCATGGGATGCATTGAAGTCAAGCTAGAGGTACAGTATTAATATTTATAATGAGCAGGATGCTGTTTTCTCAGGTTGGATCTAATGTAACCTCATTGTTTAAAGTGGAAAAAACAGTCTTTTTTTCTTTTTGTTTCTTTTTTTGAAGGAAGAAACATTGATGCAAAATAGAAGAAAAAAGAAAACCTGCTACTTAGTCCATTTCATTACAATGTTTGAAAAGCTATCTCTGTGTATACATCTCTGTGTGTATCTCTATTTGTACTAAACCTTTGTGCTAATTCTAACAGCAAGGTTATATTTTTTGTGTGAAAGATTAGGAGAGGTAACATAATTAAATCTGGGTTTTGTTATGTACTTGGAGTCTTTTTTCCTTAAATATACATAGTCCTTGACTTACAACCATTCATTTAGTGACTATTTGAACTTTCAAAGGCACTGAAAAAAGTGACTTATGGCTTCTTTTCACACTTACAATCTTTGCAGCATCACAGTGGTCACATGACTGAAATTCGAGCGTTTAGCAACTGGCATGTATTTATGAAAATTGCACTGTCCCAAAGCATGTGATAACCATTTGTAACCTTTCAGCTGACTGGAGGTTAATGGGGAAAGCTGGATTTACTTAACAACTACATGAGTCACTTAACAACTGCAATGATTAACAACTGTGGCAAAAAAACCCTCATAAAATGGGGTATAACTCACTTGACAGCTGCCTTGCTTAGCAGTGAAAATTTTGGTCACAAGTCAAAGACTACCTGTAAACTAGGAGATATTTGGATTAAGGGAGTACAGATGAAGAGGTTAGTCATATCTAGGTGGCAAAAACTGGAAAATCATGGATGGCAACAACTGAAGCTTTGTGTACCTTTATGTACAGAAATCAGAGCTTTAGGTACATGAAACAATTTTATAAAATTTATAAAATTTTATTTTTATAATGTTATACAATTTTGTAAAACAATCAGAGCTTTATGAACCTATATGTATTTTTATGATTGATTGATTGAATGATTGTACCTCATCTAGTGGGCATCTAGATTTTTGCCACCCAGATACGGTATACCTACCTCTTCCTCTGCCTTCTCGGAATACATTTCTCTCCTTTTTCACTCACTGATTATGGTTATCATTTACTGAAATTCTAAAATTGGCAATGATTTTTGTAAAATATAATTTCTGAAAGTTATTCATGATACACTGTTAAGTTTTTTTTTAAAAGAGCAGGCCTCTATATCCTTTGCTAGCCCCATGCAGTCTCTTGATTGGAAGTCTCTTCATTAAAGTTGTTCACAGTTATAGTGAAAGCCTATGCTCATATCATATATTTTCTGCTAATGGTTATACTTTCAAATATCTCCCTCAGGAAAGGGAAGAAGAATAAAGAAAAGGGGAGAGAATCAAATAGGAGGTGGAAAATGAAACTGGAGGACATGGAAAATAGTTCTTTAACCTCTGAAAACCACAGTTTTATAATGAATTCTGAGCAGGATATGAAAGTGAAATTTTATACTTTCAATTTTTGACTTGAGTAGGTGTGATGATCATTTCCTGTTTTGTTTTTTGTCAGAAAAACATCTATCTGGAATTCAGAATTATTGCAATTTAAATTACATGAAGTTCATTATGTATTGTATGGAGAGGTTATAATTTGTTTTGCTTCCATTAGAATCAAGAAAATATTTTTCCCTAAAACTGTGTATATTTTCATTTCTTACAGATCACCAGAAATTAGAGAGAGAAGCTAGAATTTGTCGCCTTTTGAAACACCCTAATATTGGTAAGAATATAGAAGTATACATCCATTGAGAATCTTAGGACAATAACCTTGAAGATAGTTCCATCTGCATGTTTAGGCTGGGCTTAATCTTTCTGGAACGCTCCTTCTCCTCCACGTGACTCCTACGCAGCATTCCCCAGTTTTGGCTCAGCCTTGTGAAGATAGGCAGTGCTTTTCTTTGTTCCTTGGC
>AZIM01002658.1:73863-86106 GCA_000516915.1 Ophiophagus hannah
CCTTCCTTCCTTCCTTCCTTCCTTTTAATGGTAGCTCCTCCTTGGCATCTTATCCTCGGGCCCTTCTTGCATAATGAAATCCAGTCAGGTGAGAAAATCCTTCTTACATAATGAAATCCACTCACCTTTTTCAAATGTTTCTCCCGGGTACCTTTCAACTGGAAAGAGAAAGAAAGAAGACAGTGGGGATTCTAGACCAGAGTGTGTTACTTAAAGTAACCTTTTACAATATAAAAAATAAGGAGTTTGGGGTTGAGAATATTGAAAAAAAAAACCAGAGAGCCAAATTATGCACTTTAAAAAAGTCCAGAGATCCAGAATGTCTTTCCACTGGCTGGGGAATTCTGAGAGTTTAAAAGTCCACAGGTCTTAAAGTTGCCACATTGGGACAGCTGATTTAGTGCACAGGCAAAATAGAGTATGACTTGCTAATACATCTTTTTTGGAGTTGCCAGATCTTTCCCAGAATGGAAATGAGCAAAACAATCTGGAAAACTGGAATCCTTGTCTCACCATTATTGTTGGGACTGTGACCCTCAGCATGCTGCACAAAGCCCAGGATGGCTCTCAAATCCACAGCATTTAACACACCCTTAATCCAGAGATTCCTACCTTTAAGACTGGAGCGGAAAGAGGTGTAGTTTATACAAGAAATACAAACTGGAATAGTGCATTGTGGCTAGAGGCAGAAAATCACAAGGCAGGACTAAGTACAACCTTGGTGTAGTTAGCATGGTTCCTTCAGAGAATCATAAAGTTTTACTTGATCATCAACTTTGATAGTAGTAGTTCAAAGTAGTTAGTTCTATGGGTATGGATCTATCACCACATGGAGGAACATCCATGCTCCCCAACAGCATCATGTGGCTCACTGAGGTACAACAGGTGAGGTCAGAAAAACTGAGTAGTAGCCAAGATGCCCACATGTTACTTATTAAGAGTTATTTGTATGCTGCCTATTCAGTTTGCAATAAAACAATGGGAGTGTTGCTAAAACCAGTTAACAACCAACACCATAACAACATTTGTTGCCCAAGCTAACAGCTCCCCCAGCAAAAATGCTATCCTTTCCTCCCTCAAAAGCTTTGCAGAAAAGCATAGCCTGAATTGCTTTGCTAATGAACAGCCTCAGTTGGAACAGGGAAGGGAAAATAATTTAATTGGGATCAAGTAACAGATGTCAAGAACTTTTGGAAGGGGAATAGGATAGACACAACCAATAACAAAGTGACATCATCAGGAGGCACAGGAGTGTGGGAGACAAAGGGACAATAACAAAGCTTTGATACTTCAAAGCCTCCTTGCGATGGCCCTGGAGCCCATCTGATGGGTAAAAAAAGTAAGGGATTTTTGGGCTACATGGGAAAAGAGAGACAGAGTTGAAGGAGAGGTAAACAGGTCAAACAAAATTACTTCGCCGTAACAAAGAATGATGCGATTGGAAGAGACCACCACAAAATGCAATGGAGGTGAAGTGATGGGACATATGTGCTGAAGATTGGGCCTATCACACACATTCCTGATGGCTGCTTTTACTGTATATCCCTCTTGTAAGTCTGCTGAGATCATCTGGCTGACCAGCATGAGAAACAAAACTCTTTTAGATAGTCTAGGAAGAATCTTCCTGGCAGCTTCCCTGCTCCACTGGTTTGGAGGACACTGCCCGTCCTCTCTAAGCCAACATACCCAGGCTGAGGAAATGGCTAGCCTCGCATGTCAAGAGGGTTTTAAGCTTGCCCAACCGAAGGGCAGATCGAGTAGGCTAAAACGTGAGAAGGATCCCAGCCTTGCAGACTTATGGGACCTGACAGTCATAGGCTGAGCCCATGGCCACTCACCTTCTTCTTGGGTCCCGTCTCGGGGGCTGGGAGTTCCTTTTTGCGCTTGTGAGCACCCGCCTGGACCAGACTCTCCTCAGAGGGCGTCGGGGGCAAAGGCGGTGCTGGTGGCAACTTCTTCTTGTTCTGAGCAGGCTCATCAGTCAGCTTCCACCGGACCCCTTCCTCACCATTGTCCGAACGCCGCTTCCCTGTGCCATCCCCCGAATCCTGAGAGGGTGGACAGAAGAGAGGCAGACACAGGCTCACACATTGTGCGTAGCTTGTCCTTTTTACACCCCGTTTTGCTGAGTAAGCCACAAGAAGGATGCCTTCACCGGCATGCTCAGTCAAAACCAAACAACCGTATTATGGCTTAACCTTTGTGGACTGGCACTGGTCCGCGGCATTCCATAAACTGATCCATGCAAACAAACAAAGCCCCATTCACGCAGCACATGAAATCACATCCCCTCCGGTCTGCAGAAAAACCTCTCTCCACAGAACCGGCCCCTGGTGCCCAAAAGGTTGCAGGACACTGGTTTAACCCAACCTACCCAATCCTCACCAATGGACATGAAAACATTGCTCGGAGGCCGGGCTGAGGAAAGCAGGCCAGATAGGGATTTTCTAGACAGCACATCAAGTGGAGCCAACCAGATTGTTCGGCCCTAAGCAGAGGGGTCTATCTGAGAGGCTGTCCTCACTCTTACTACAGGTAGTCCTTGACTTATGACTGTAATTGAGCCTGAGATCACAGTTGTATGTTGTGCCAGTCGTTAAGCAGATTGCCGTATGACTGACCCGTTTGACGATATTTTTTTGTTGGCATCGTTAAGTGACTGTGATTGTTAAGTGGATCCAGTATAAACATGAAATAAACACCGGCTTCCAGCAAAATAAACAAGTAAATGTCGTAAATCGTGGTCACGATTCTGCAGGATGCTGCAAATGGCCACAGTGGGTAGAGGCAGGAAGTGTCCAAAATGCAAGCACAGAACTGTGGAGAGGAAAGGTGGTAATCTTTGGGGGGGGGGTCCTTCGTAACTTTGAACAAGTTGTTAAAGCGGCCAGTCATAAGTAGAGGACTACTTGTCTTAGCTACAAAGGATTATCCTTCAATGAGGGGTGGGGTGGGGGGAAACTATAGAAAAAGGATGTCAGTCCAAGGTGTGGGTTGTGAATAATTAGTGCTCCAGGAGACCCAAATGGATCCTCCTATGTCTCCCCCTCCCACTCTGTCCTGGCTTCACAGCAAATGACCCTGTGGAGGGGCTTCTACCCCACCCACTCTTTTGATTCTCCCTTCTCTAGGATGTCCCTCCCCCAATACACACACAAACACACCAAACCACATACTTTCATTGATTTGCCTTCTCTCTTGCACTTGGGGCATTCCCAGCAGTTCGGAATTTCGTTGTTGATGACCCCTTCAGCAATTCCCATCTGCAAAGAGAAAGACCGGTGAAGGTGAAGGGAGTGGGTGAGGTACTCCTCAGCCGGGGTGGCGACTGTGCAGTGGTTCTTCTCACTCACCTTCAAGCAGCCTGGATGCACAATCTCGTTGCAAATGGTACACTCCATGAGTGACAGGTTGAACTTCTCCTCTTCACCCTCTACTGTGTCCTCTTTCCCGGCCTCCCCACAGACCAGGCACACGGCTGTGTGAGGTAGAACTGGCTGCGAGGAGACAGTGGACTGAAGTCAGACGTAAGAAATGCAAAATAGCAAGAGCACTTAGACTTCTATGCTGCTTCACCGTGCTTTATACCCCTCTCTAAGCAGTTTACAGAGTCAGCCTATTATTCCCAACAATCTGGGTCCTCATTTTACCCACCTTGGAAGGAAGGAAGGCTGACTCAACCTTGAGCCTGGTGAGAATCGAACTGCAGCTGGCAGTCAGCAGAAACAGCCTGCAGTAATCAAGCAGGAAAGCTCTTTCTACTACCTCTAGTAGACAACAATCATCTTTGGGAAGGTTCCTGGAGGCAGCCAAGTCAAGGGACGCCAGTTGGGACACCCTCCACAAACCGTGCTTTGCTTGCCTTTTAGCGATGAATGAAGCTGGACTTCAAAAGCTGCACTTAATACATTACAAATCCAAAACGAAGGGAGATTTTCGGTTCTCATCTCATAGGAAGTGTTCCAGCTTACCATATTTTCAGTGTGAAACACATTTTGCATGTCTTGCTTTTAAAGTAAGGGGGCCAGCCACAGGAAGAAATGGGACAGGGTAGAAAAGAAAAAAGAAGTAGAGATTCATGGAAGCCTAGTGGATAAAACATAACTTCGGTCACACAGATTCCAGAGAGGTCTACACTTGATTTTCCAAAACAATTTCAGACATGCAGAAAAGGCCTTAGATGACTCAGTTTCTGGGCCCCACTATGTCAGGGAAGAGAAGTTGTGTATGGGAATGTTCAACAAACAAATGGCTGCATGCAGAAAACAAATATATGAAATGGGCAACCATTAACTTTCCAGCATTTTTGACACAATATGGATTTCTTTTTATTTGCTTTGCACAGGACATCTCTGCCTTTACTTGCAGCTCTCAGCAGACGTGAAAGATGCAGAAAAAGCTAAGGATACGCAGTATTAAACCACATCAGTCCCCAGACAAGAACTATATGGAAAAATTATTCATGTCAAGAAATACGTGTCTCTCTTTCTTTTCTATCCCAATTGAGGATTTGGGAATATTTAGCTGAGACAGAGCAGATCTGGAGCACATTTTTCTGTTGAGGATGAAGAACCTGGGCCCTTTTAAGATGAGAGGGTCTGCCACAACTCGCCACGGCCAATCCACCATGGCCAACCTGCCAACTAACCGTGGGACAACTTGCCATGGCCAGCTTGCCGTGGGGCAAGAGTTACATTAGTATTGAAGAAATAGAGGAATAGGATCATTAAGGAAACGATGCCAAAGGAAGGACAGAATGAAATGCAAATGAAAAAAATTAAAATTATTTCTAAAATTATTTTAAGTAATTAAATTGAATTGTTCCACAGAGCGCTGTCCTGTGGCAAGTTGGCCATGCTGAATTACCCCACAGTGAGCTGGTTGTGCTGGGTTGATCATGGCAAATTGGCCATGACCAATTGGCCACGGCGAATTGTCCCATTCCAAAGACGAGGCACCCCTCCTATTAAGTCGACTGATCTGAAGAGCTGTGGTGGTGCAGTGGTTATAATGCAGTATTGCAGGCAAATTTTGCTGACTGCCAGCACTTCGATTCTCACTGGCTCAAGGTTGATTCAGCTTTCCATCCTTCTGAAGTCGGTAAAATGAGGACCCAGACTGTTAGGGGCAATATGCTGTCTCTGTAAACCACTTAGAAAGGGCTGTAAAGCACGGGGAACTGGTGCATAAGTCTAAATGCTATTGCTATGCAGGAAACACTGCATGCAAATAGAAATCCACGCCATGGATCACCATCTATGTTGGCTGCCCCACCTCTCTCACTCACCGCTGTGCACTGCCTCTGCAGGCAGGACTGCTTCATGCGTCCAGGACCCCCAAACTTCTTCATGTCCTTACAGAAATGGCACTCCCCACACTCTGATCGCAGGCACGCTTTACACTTCCGGCACCGCGTCCGCCGCCGGCGAGCTCCAGCCCCTGCCCCTTTGCTGGACGACATTGGCTATGTCCCGCTTCAGCTACTCTCTGGGCTGCAAAAGGAGGAAAGGCAAAAGAGGCCAACCAGGCAGGTAAATATGGTGCTCCAGATCGGCAAGATGAGACCGACAATGAAGACTGGGGGGCTGGAAAGAAGGACATGCAACACAAAGGAATTGAGATTCTCATATAAAGGTAGTCCTTGACTTACAACAGTTCATTTAGTGATCGTTCAAAGTTACGATGGCATTGAAAAAAGTGACTTCACTTATGACCATGGCAGTCTCTCCTTGGTCACGTGATCAAAATTGCGATGCTTGGCAACTGATTCATATTTATGATGGTTACACTGTCCTAGGGACACCTGATCAATGGGGAAGCCAGATCCACTTAATAATCATGTGAGTAACTTAACAACTGCAGTATTTCTCTTAACAGCTGCGGCAAGAAAGGTTATAAAATGGGGCAAAATTCACCTAACAAATGTTTTGCTTAGCAATAGAAATTTTGGGCTCAATTGTAAGTCAAGGACTACTTGTATACGCATTAGGGAGAAAAAGAAAACACACTGCAAGGAGAAAAATGTCCTGCATGCAAAGGCATACATGGTCAGCCATCACCAACACTGGGCAGGAATATGGGGGGAATCAAAATTAATCACAGCAAACTGAATTTGAGCTAAAAAATATTGCATCACTTTTGGATTTAAAAGGATGGTTTAAAATCAGCATAATAGGTAGCTCTCAATTTACGACCATGATTGAGCCCAAAATTTATGTTGTTAAGTGAGAATTTGTTAAGCAAGTTCCACTATGACATTTTTTTTTGCCACAGTTTTAAGTGAATCACTGCAGTTGACAAGTTAGTAACCTGACTGTTAAAGCAAATCTGGCTTCCCCATTGACTTTACTTGTCAGAAGGTCACAACAGCGATCACATGACCCCGGGACGCTGCAACGATCGTAAGTACGAACCAATTGCCAAGCACCTGAATTTTGATNATGTGACCATGGGGATGCTGTAAAGGTTATAACTGCGAAAAATGGTTGTTAAGTCACTTTTTTCAGTGCTGTTATAACTTTGTATAGTCACTAAATGAACTGTTGTAAGTTGAGGACTAGCTGTATATTCCCACAGAAAATAGGTGAGATGATATTAACTAGCACACTAATCCAAGAAAATCAATTCTATGAAAAAAGAGAGCCAAATCTAGGGGGATAAGAACTGGATGACTGGCTTTAGTTCTAGCACGGCCATTCAACAGAACTTTCAAGGGTCATTCTCAAGTTTTCAGTTGATCACAGATCATGAGTTGTCCACTGTATCTGTGAACACTGAAGGTTATGCAAAGAGCTCAAAGGCAGGAACTCCTGAAAAGCTAACTGGAATTTCTTTGCTACTTCAACCATGGATAATTTAGGACAATGTTCCTCAATCTTGGCAGCTTGAAAATATCTGGCTGGGGAATTCTGGGAAGCTGGAACTCCACATGTCTACCAGTTGCCAATTTTGAAAAATACTGATTTAGGAGCTAGCTATGTGAAAACTCCTGCCTCTTTAAAGAACTCTGGGACTGCCTAGGAATTGTTTAAAAGGACACAAATTTAATCCAGTGTTTTTCAACCTTGCAATTTAAAGATGTTCGGAGGTCAGCTCCAAGAATTCCCCAGTCTGAAGGATATACATCTTAAAGTTGGCAAGTTTGAAAAACACCGGATTAATTTAAGAGCAGAATAGGCTACTCCTTATACTGGTATATACAACAATACTTATTCAGCTCTGTAACAGGAGAAAATTATTCAAACTCACAGGAAGAAACTCTCAACATGCACAGAGAAACACTTTTCCGCTCAAGAATAACACCAACATTTTTGCGTGTGGCTAGTTTTTTTTAACTGTGCTCCTCAAAAACTTATTTGGGTCTCAGGGACAAACCATTTTGCTAGAGCAGGAAAAAAGAGTGATTTGTTTATAGCCTCCTAATTTCCAAGATATTTTCTCTACTAGAGTACAGCTACAATCAGAGGCAAATCTTAATCACATCATGATGGTTACAAATAAATTTTTCTAGCAAAAATAAAAATAGATTTTTGACAGGTATTTAAAGGTCTGTTCTCCAAAGATGAACCTATCATGGCAACTCTGTTGTCAGGTGAGGTGAATAAAATCCAGCCATGTTTTTCCAGGTATACAGGTAACCCTCGACTTATAACTGCAGTTGAACCCCAAATTTCTGACTGCAGTTGAGCCCAAAATTTCTGTTGTTAAGCAAGATAGTTGTTAAAGTGAATTTTGCCCCATTTTATAACCTTTCTTGCCACAGTTGTTAAGTTGATCCCAGCAGTTAAATTACGAATGCGGTTGTTAAGTGGAATCTGGCTTTCCCCTTGACTTTGCTTGTCAGAAGGTCACAAAAAGTAACCACATGATTCCAGGGCATTGCAACCATCACAAATATGAGCCACTCTTAAGGGCATATGATGCACGCAACCATTTGTATTTGGTTCTGACAGCTCCTTAGGTATAGCATCCTTGGCAGCATTGGAGGCAAAACATTTGGTGCACTGTATTACATAACAATCAGTATAATATATAGCCACTGTGATTAGCAGCAGCTGACCACAAACTAGGTCTTGCCACCTTCATTAAGGGGATTATGCAAATAATGTACAGGTAGTCCTCGACTTATGATCACAATTGAGCCCAATATTTACATTGTTAAGTGAGACATTTCTTAAGTGAGGTTTGCCCCACTTGAATGACTTTTCTTGCCACATTTCTTAAGTGAATCACTGTGGTTGTTAAATTGTTAACACCGTTGTTAAGTGAACCTGGCTTCCCCTTTGACTTTGCTTGTCAGAAGGTCACAAAAGGGGATCACATGACATCCAGGGACACTGCAACCCTCATAAATATAGGTCAAGCATCTGAATTTTGATCTGATTTCACGGTCATAACTGATACGGTCATAACCTTATCAGATTTCATGGTCATAACAGATTTCGCGGTCATAACTGCGAAAAATGGTCATAGGTCACTTTTTGCAAGCCCATTGCAACTTCGAACAGTCACTAAATGAACTGTTGTTAAGTCGAGGACTACCTGTAGATGATAAGAGGAAAAAGAAAGGCCTTTAAAAAAAAGAGGTACTCACAGTATAAGGGAGAAAACAATTACCATGCAATTATAAAAATGGCAGCATGTTATTGTGAAATTACAGGACAGAAGTCCCACACCTCCAGATTGTGGAAGACCGATATAAGAACAGCTTTCTGAGAGAGATCCTGAAATAGCTAGAGAGTTGGATCTGGTTTCACATTTATGGATGCCAGAGACTTAGGACATAGGTAGCAGTCACAACAGCACTTGTAGCCCTGTACATAAAGTAGTTAATGCCATCATTTCTCATCTTGTTAGGGAGTTCAAAGAGATAAGCCAATATGGATTACAGGCAATGCATATTAATGCTGTATGTTTTAAAAGAAATTGGAGTTAATTAAGACTCTTTGAGGGAGATGGGCAGCTCAGAAATGTGGTGATAGATAGATAGATAGATAGATAGNNAGATAGATAGATAGATAGATAGATATAATGCAATGGATCTATTATGTTAACTCAAATGATAGAACTCTTTTCTGTCTTTTCCTCTCACTATAACAAAAATCACCATGGTATATAGATATTCTCACAGACACATTGTTTTTATAAGAGAAGCCAAAAAGAAAATAGGCCAATTTTTCCCAAGATACAACAAACAGGAAGGAAGTAAAAGAGGAGACAAGAATCTATAAATTAAATAAAAAGAACTGCTTTCTGTATTATTTCAGAATGGTTTAGAGACATACAGATCCTGTTTTGATGTCATTATCCAAAATAGGACTCTTTCAGAAAAAAAAGCCACTGAACAGCAATTATTTCAATCTTATGAGAGCCAATATAAAGGAAATAAAAAAGGATAAATTTGTTGTGTGAATTGAGAAGAGTAAGTAATGCCCCCAAAATCCCTAGAGTCTATTTAAAAAAAAACAACAATTTTTCAGGGATATAAACCTGCCAAATTAGAGGCTTAATAGTGAAACACAAATCAAAATCAGACCCAAAGCTGAGATTTATTCTAGCTCACCCATCAAGGTTAAATGTGTGGACTTCCACTCCCAGAATTCCACAGCCATCATACTGGGAATTGAAGTCCACATATCTTAACGTACCTGAGGTTGAAAAACATTGGTCCAGAATGATTCCAAAGACATAAGACTTTGAGTTCTACCTTCAGAAGAAGAAAGTGCAACTGAAAAGGTGAAAGTGGAAGTTGAGGAAAGTGTCAGGAAATTGAGATAGCGTGGAATGGCAAGGATAACAATGGAAAGAAAAAAAAATAAAGTGGAAATTTTGCAGATCAATCCTTAATTAGACCCCCTGTAGACCTGTCAACCAGAAAATCTGTCAATTATGAAATCCGAAGGCAAGACATCTAGAAGGCAAAAGCATTCTCTCTGCGTTTTTTTTTTTTTAAATGGCAGCGTAATAGAAAAGCAATATATTTCTCAGGCCTTTTTTCTGTTGTTCAGAAAGATAAAAGAAGGATGGAATAATGGAAAAACAGAAATTCAGAAGGAAGCGGGCAAAGCAACTTTCTTATTATCAACTGCAAATACTACAAAAGACATGCTTACATATAAAAACTTCCACTGATCTTAACCATGCAAGAAAAAAAAGACATAATAATTCAGAAGGGTCTCTACCACTATAACTTAGGCCCGTCAATCATAAAAGATTAATGACTCCTATTATGATTTTTTAAATTCTATTTTTCATGCAAATAAACAACAACATTTAGTTCCTATCATTGCCAACCAATGCTATGAGGGGGACAGGAGAATACAGAATGCCACGGGTCAGGACAAAATTATTTCAACTTTATGAGAGAGGGGGAAAAAAAACAGTTGCCATTTTCAAGCCGCAAGCTGGTTTTTTGGTTTCTATTTTAAAAAGAAATCATGCAATGTGGTCCTTAAAAATTATTTTTTTATTTAGCATATGGCATGGCCCTTAAAGATATTTGACTATGAAAGGACAGGGGAGAAGGGACACAGCAGAATAATTAACTATACTGGGGACTCATCTCATCTGAGGGTCAGAAATGAAACAAACCAATTCCAGACTGAAAGGGGAAACAGTGAACTGCTAAAATAAAATAAAAATATTGTGAAGAGGAGATGCCTTTATAAGCTGCACAGGGTCTTCTGCATGTTCAGTTTATCAGTAACCCAACAGAGCTGGGAAAACTTATTAATTTCTTATAAGGAAGAAGGGGAGAGAATCAGACTCAACAATATCTACAGTGAATAAATAGTTTTCTATTTCTAAAAAAATTGAAAACAAAAAATCTAAGTGTGTGTTATTCTGAGGATTAACCCAGGAGAGAGCAAGAGACAGTTAGGTAGAAGAAGGCACGTAAAAGAGAATCAATGAGGATGAGTGACTCCCTCTCTCCTGCTTGAGCAGCCTGTAGTGATCCTACCTAACATAGATACACACATTCTGTTGATGGAACATCTTGTCTCCTGCCATTATTTCACCCCACCCCTACCTCTTTCTTCCAAGCATTTAAGAGCAGGCAAAGCACTGAAAGGGAAAACAAATGCATATATAAAGGAACTTGGCTCCAATACCTCATCACGCCCCAGCCTGGCTTCAGAGCTGACAGGCCCGGTTTTGGCAAGGGTTCCCACACACCTCAACCTGGCCTTCCATGATGCCGGTTGCTGGGCTCCCCCTCAATTCTCTCCACCAGCTGCAACCTGCCTGACACATCTTTTCTGATTTCCCTTCCTTTGAAAAGCCTTTAAGTCAACCGGTTTGGTGGCGGCAATTCTCCTCCGCTCAATCCTTCGGGATCACGCCGCTTCTTGATGGACGTAACCGGAGCCATCCTCTATAAGAGGGGCCCCTGAAATCGGTGTGAAACGGCACCTCCCCTCTCTTCCCTTCCTTTCCTCCCCCCCCTCCCCGGTTAAAACATGAGAAATACACAGAGGCAAGAGCGTTTTACGGCTGGTAATTCCTTCCCCTGGAAATCACAGAAGAGAAACTTTGGTTCCACGTTTGCCCCCGCGTACCCCAAAGCCACACTGCTTGTCCCCTCTCCTTGCTATCTCTTAGCTCGATTCTACCTAGAGGTGACCAGATCCCTTGAAAAAACACCTGGCAAAATGATACAGCCAAATCTTGGGTTTCTTTATTTTTCCTTTCACGGAAGAACAACAAAAATCTGAACACTCCAGCCCAAGGTGACAGAACAGAAGCTGGAAAGGAAAGAATATCCAAGAAAACAAAACAACAAAGGAGATCAAAATGAATAAGAAAAGGAGGAAAACACAACAGTAGATCAGGAATGGGGTGGGGGGAAGAGGAAGGAGAGGCAACCGAAGCTCTAGATTCCACCCTCAGCAAAATATATTTGTGCAACCAGCCTGATAGCTTAACATCCCTCCCTGGTTTCTGCATCTGAGTTGTTGTGATGCTTTCACATGCTATGTGCGTCCCCCACAATCTACCCATGTACAAATCTTTATTTTGGGAAGTGGGTTTGCAAAGCATGGGCAGTCCTGCTCCAAACACTGAGCTCCACAGTGTTGGAAGGAGAAAGGCTAATTAATTTGGAATGGGGAGATTAAGGTGGGAGGAGGGGAAAGGAGAAAGAATGTGCCCCTAAAAAAAAAGAGACGGGTTTTATTCCTTGAAAAAAAACCAAAAACATTCTCTGGCAAAGCCAAAAGGGAGAGGGGGAGGGGGAGGGGGGAG
>AZIM01002659.1:1544-11926 GCA_000516915.1 Ophiophagus hannah
TGTGACATCCTGGGTCGTTTGCTGTAATCTCCTGGGACGTTGGCTGTGTTGCAACCTCCTGAGGTTTTGTGTTGTCAGGAGATTACAATACAAAACCTGCTGGTGGTTTTCAGCTGGTGTGAGATGAGTGAATTGTTGTTGCTGTTTTTCTCTTAGACATTTCTCAGTGAGTGTGCATGTCCCAATCAAAACAAAGTCCCATAGGACAGGTTCTTTTCTAATATCTTCCCATAGAATGTAATAGAAATGTGAAAAATCAGGGAGGCTGCAAATCACTGGAGAATAGGTGATGCACTAAAAGTCAGGACATTCATACACTTCTATTACCCTCATGGTCACTAAAATAAATGCCCAACTTATACTCATATCTTTGAGAATTCCAGTAAAGTTTCATGAACTTTTGAAAAGCTGTTAAAGTCATTTCTTTTTCATCAGTCTGAATAAAAACATCTGAAGAAAAATCAGTGTGATTTTCAACCCTGTTCTAGATACATTACTGTTACACCATGCAGCACATATTCATTTTCCAAGCACAATATATTTTGACAGAAAAAATAAGGGAGGGGAAACAAAATGTATAATAATGATGGTTAATTGATTGATTTATTACATCCCTTATTTTAGTTTGAATTAAACATAGAGGAAGGTCATTCTAAGATATATTATGTAAGTATTGTGTCTACAAAATAATCCATAGTTCTTTCAAGAAAAGTCTCATTCAATTCTGTTTTGCATCGAGTAGAGGTACATAGTATTCTGCTATAAAATTCTGCTGTTTTACATAATGGGCTAGAGTCTAGACAAATAACTTAGACCTTTGAAGTTCTTCAATGTTGGTTCTCTTTCTGTATTCTCTCTTAATATATGATTGCCGGTATATTCTCCCCATGCTTTACTCATGTCTTTGATTGTTTCTACATATATGAATCATTTGTGTTGTGGCCTACCAGCTGTCAGTGGAGCTGGTGGCAGACTCGGACAGTGAGAAGATTGGGGAGGAACTTGGTCCAGTCCTGGAATCTGGGGAAGGCTCTGATGGATGCTCTGCATCGGAGGCAATGAGGGAACCAGGGCCATCCAACATTTATCAGCTGCCTTCGGAATCAGAGATAAGTGGGGAAGAAGAAGAGCTGCAGCCTGTTCCAGATGTGCACATGTGCAGAGCTGTCAGGAGAAGGGAACAACTAAGGAACAGGGGTCGACTCAGAGGAAAAGGCACAAGTGGACATTGAATGGCCCCTTCCAAAGGGAATAAATAGGAGCAAAAGGGAGAGGTGTTTGCAGGAGACAATTAGTTTGCTTAATTATTGTGAAGATTTGCTTATCTGAGTTCGTGCCTCACAGAGACTCCTTGCCAAGTATTTCCTTTTACAGCATTGCGACTGGAAGCTCTCAGCCTGGCAACTAACCAAGGACTGATAAGGTCTGTTTGTGCAATTAAACCTTAGAAGGCTTATTGCCGGAACTTTTCTGGGTGTGAATGTCAGGAATTCACATTATAACCAAATAAAAAAGGGGGGGTTTGGGACAAGGTGTCTGTTTCGTGATTCTGTTCAGCCTGGGTCAGAACAATTTGCTCTTACTAAAATTAAGTTTGTTGTTTTTTCCATTGTTTCAGGTTACCAAGGTCCTCCTGATACTAGGTAGTGTTTTGTAATGTGTTTACTAAGCTACATCTTTACGTCTGTTACGCATTTAATAATTATATTTTTATCTAAGATTCAAGGATCTACTATAAAGTCTTGTGGTATGCCACTTAACAAGGATCATTGACATACAATCATTGTTCATCCAGATCACATTAAATCCAACAGACAATTAGGAGTGCAGGTATTTTGAAGATTAGATTCCATATCCTTGTTTTTAAAAAAAAATACAAGAAAATATTGACCCAGTACATTTTCAGTTGAAAATGTAGCTCTTTTCATTTTTCCAGTTATTCAGTGATTTAAAAAGAAAATGCAGACATAACTGAGAGAGTGATTTTAATGGCCATATGCTGTTGAAATATAATTTAATTTGAAAATGGTTTTCTTCTCAATGGCATCTTTGTGTGCTCTTAAAAAATATAAAAATGAAACATCTGTCTATATTATTCAGCTTCCTATGACAGGATAGTGCATCATTTATCTCAACATGTCTAGTAAGCTATCCAAAACATTTACTCATATTACATTTTGAAATATATGAGTTCATTTGAACTGTGAAATAGACTACCACACCATTAGATGGCAACAATGAGTTTGTTTCCTGTATTTCTTAGTTGGCATTGGAGTTTTTGTGCTCAAATCAGGTAACCTTATGTGTAACCACATAAGGTAACCACACGTGCTATATTTTGTATAAAATAAAAATAACTTGAATTGTCAAACAATGAATTGTTACCTGCCACAGCACCCTACAGAGATAATTGGCAACAAGCCTGCAGAAAAAAATAACATCATTGATGAAAGGAGTTGACCAGGTGTATATCACCATGATTCACTTTGAGTGCAGAGGACTGGTTCCCTGTTGGCTATTTGCCTATGTAGGCTTTGAATGCTATGTCTCTAGGATAGGGACAGGTTGCGGTTTTGTTTATTTGACAAGATTCTGGTGAGTTTCAAAGACAACACTTCTCAGATAACCACATGAGATAACCACATGTGCAACCCTTTTTGTGAAGTTGGACTCAGGTATCAAAGGATCAGGAGCATCCACCATCCCTGCTGTATAACAACTTCTATACCGGACTAGCTCATTACTGTGACTAGGCAGGTGGTGGAGTTTTTTTACACTGAGGAGGGGAACTTCAGGTGCCTTCCCTAGATATGGTGTCCATGTCAGCCATAGCCCTGACCTAAATGACTGAAGATCTGAGAGACAGAGAGGGTTGTATATTAGGTGTGGTTTTTGTCTCAACATGATCTGTAGATGGCAGTTATCAAAGGTTATCAACAAACCTTTGTCAAGGTCAGGTGACTTGCTGTTATCTTGGAATCTTCTGAAACCACACTCTACCACAGGAAGGGAGAACCTGTTCAACCAGTCCATCTCAGGCTGCCTGATAAACTCAGTTAGATTTAAAAGAAACTTGGGCTTGTGCCCTTCCCTGAATTGGAAGACCCTGCTTATTATCACTGATTCCTTCATCACCTCCCATCAGAACTTTTGCAATGTGCTTTTTATGGGGTTGCTCTTGAAGATCCCTTGGAAAGTATAACTAGTTCAGAATGCAGTGAGAAGTTATGGACACAACATGGTACAGGCTATCAATAGGCTTCCAATGCAGCTCAAAATGCTAATTGTCAACTATAAAGGTATTTCAGCTTCTCTCACAAAATCTGGCAGGATGGGCAATTCTCTTGCAGCATCCACTGTATGGCAGTACAAACATCCTGAAAAATTAGGTGGCCCCAATTCTGCTGGTTTTCTGCAAGTGATTGAAAATCAGGCAATTCCTTTGGACCATGGGGCAGAATATTAAATGAACCCATTCTGCATGGTTTAAGAGACTGCTTACCTCAGATATGTTTGCTTTCTTTTTCTTTTAACTTCATTAGCCTTCATCATTTTTAAACCTCTGTTGGCTGCCCAGAGTTGAAACTACAATTTGGGCTACTATACAAATTGATTGAATAAATTGATAGATAAAGCAGTTATTTTAAAATTAATTCAGGATTCCTTGGTTTGATAAGCCTTAAGTACCATAGAACCTTTTTTGGAATCATTACTTATTCATTCCCTATTCTATAAGTATTTATTTATTTGTTGTTTAAAAGATTTATATATCCACTCATTTATTCTGAGCAACTCAGAATAACAATAAAACCTATAAATAAAACAATAATAAAACAACAAAAGCAGTAAAATAGTAAAACAAAAAGGCTCTGACATAATCATCTCCCTTGAGATATCCTACAGCAGGCTCACTTTCTCATAATTTGAAACTGTTCTTGCGAGTGATCCTGCTTTTCTTTGTGCCATGGACCAAAATCACCAGCCCAGGAGTCAAATGTGCATATAGTTGACAAATGACAGTTGAGTTTAATTGCTGTATTGCTACAGTAATTTATGCTTCTCCTTCACATAAATTAACTGTCTGGCCATAAGAGTATGCAAGGCAGTACTATTAGAGAACCCAGAATGAGCCACCTGATTGCATTGGCTGTTTTGATACTTCATGAGAGACAAACTGAAGACTGAAGAATAGGAATATTAAGATATCTGATAAATTCTTGGCTCATCAAACAACTTATATGTTATAAATGCCCTAGGCTTTTAAAAGGCATCTATTTAAATTGCCTTAGATCCAGGAGAAACAAAGAAAATGATTTACAAATTCCTTATGGCAAAAGTAGGGAATACCAAATAAATACAAATTGTGTCTTGAATCTACATTTCTGAATCTCTGAACGTGTTAGATTTTCTAGTTGAGAGCTATCAAAATGAACCTTTTTATTTCTGTTTTCTAGTACTTAGATTGCCTACTTAGCAATGTAATGTATCACAATTTCATGACTTATAAAATGGTGTGTGTTGAACACAGGGCAGCTTTAATGGAACTCAACTAATTTAGGGACGTGGAAATCCACCATTGTTCTATTAACAGCTGCCCAGGCATTGAAACTATACAAATGAAATTCTGCTAAATATGACAGATTTTCAAATCGTTTCATGTTGCCTACATTGGATGAATAAGTGCATTTAATATACTTTTGTAATCTATAAAAGGTTATTAAATTTCCTTTTTTCCTACAAATCACATAACAGTAATGTCTGTATTAATACATAGTGTGTGTATATATATGTCTGTATTAGATGTATAGACACATAATTAATACAGCATAATTGATTCACATACATTAATTTGATATTTTTAAGAGACATTTCAAAGATAAACTATTTTGCATCACATAAATTCAAGATAAGTTGTTAGCTATTAAATAGTAACCTGCAACTTTTCTCCTGAATTCCATGGTGTCAGAATTGTTACTCATCAAAATGAAAATTTCACAGACACATCCATAACTATGAGACCAGATTTAGGTACAAAAGTCTCAAGTAGGAGTAATACCCACTCATATTATGTTGCTCCAAATGTCAATTGCCAGCTCGTATGTTTATTTCCCTTTCCAGAAACCCTCATTAGAGTTGTTTGACTTCATCATGAAACATTGTCCTCAAATGTGATGCTAATAGTGACTAATACATTCAGGAACAACTTCTTTATGCCTTCCCTCAACTAATTTTATAATGTTTACTTTCCTTCAGAAAAGAAAAAGTCTTCTGTGAAAGAAAATAGCAAACAGTATTTTAGCTTTTAGAAGTGCTTCTGGATTCCACCCGAACCCGATCTGCTTTGCCAGTCATTATGTTTTTAACTATATGAATTGCTGGGATTCACATGGCATCATCACAATAGCTGACTGTTCTTTAGAACAGAGGTATTTCATCTTGTTCGGTGTAATAAAAAATGAATGCTTCTCTGCGTACATCTAATGAAGCAGAATGACATTCTAAACAGCCATTTTAAGCAATCTTGAAGCTCAAATGAAAGACTTCATGACCCAAAAAATTATATTGATATAGCTTTATATTATTTTGCTTATCCAAATTGAAGGCTGATCTATCCAGGCTAATCTATCCATGCAGGCTGATCAACCAAGAGATCACAATATATGAGTAATTCTAGTTTTCCCTCTTCAACTTTGCTCCAAAACTCCTTCTTTTATAAGATAAGAAAACCTTTATTGCCACTTTTTTGTGTGAACGCACTGACACAAATTAAAAAATGAAATTCTGATGCCTGCCCTCAAAATAAATATGTACCCATACATATACATGCACACACATATACATGTGCTATACACACACACACACACTCATACACACACACATATACACACACATATATATTAATCACAGTCCATTTTGAATACATAGCAGAAAAAAGAGTCTTGAGAGTTAACAAGGTTGATATTATATGGTAGAAAGCTATTACAGAATCTAGTTGTTCTGCTTCAGACACTGCTAAGCCTCCTCTCAGAAGGTAACAAAGAAAACCAGTCATGGAGAGGATGTGTAGCATTCCAGACAATACTGTGGACCCTGATCAAGCAGCACTTCTATGCCATGTCCTAAATAAAAGAAAGTGAACATCATTTTCTTCTGTCCTCACCACCCTCAGCACAGACTTCCTATTATCAGTACCACATCCAAACCACACAATAATATAATATGACAGGGTGCATGCTTTCAGTTGTCCTTCGATAGAAAGTGGTAAGGAAAGGGGAAGGAAGAGGTACTCTTATATGTTGCAGAAAATCCAGTCACTGTTGTGCCCGCTTCACCAGTGTCTCATTGTTGAGCAACCAAGCTAACTTGCTCATCAGCTGCACACCCAGAAACTCGATACTACTAACAACTTCCACAGTTGAATCATTAATACACATAGCTGTATGGCTGGGACTACCTTTTCTGAAATTCACAATGATCTCTTGTTTTTCCTATATTTAAAACCAGGCTGTTTTTATTACACCAGTTCACCAAACCCTCTACTTTCTCCCAGTAAGCACTGTCATTATCATCCTAAATAAGGCCCACTACTGTTCTATCATCTGCATACTTCATAATATAGTTGGTAGCAAACCTTGCACAACAATCATGGGTCAACAGGGTGAACAACAGCAAACTAAACCTGTGCTCATGAAAATGGTGTTAGAAATATTAGTTCCAACTCACACATACTGGGGCTCATTAGTGAACAAATCAAGAATCCAGCTGCATAAACAAATGTTGAAACCTAAAAGGCCCATTTTGTCTACTAAACGCTGAGGAATGATCACATTAAAAGCCAAACTAAAGTTGACAAGCATTTGCATTTGAATATTTCTGAGTATTATATTAAAAATTCTTAATTGGCATCAATGTTTTGGTGTTTGTTTTTAATTCAAGGAATGGCTATATTGATTTGTTCCTATCCATATTAGGAACAAACTTACTATGAGTAGGAAAAAAGTATACAGGCTATGTATAAATATACTGTTAAGCCACAATTTGTTTTAACAATCTTCTGTTGTAAGAGCAAATAAGAATTTTGTCAATTATGCCAATGCAAGCAAAGTATGAATCATTTTGTCTGATTTTTACTTTTCTGTATATCTTCTTCCTTTACAAAAGATCAGACATCACAGTAAACCATACTAAAACAGCAGGATTTATTACCCAACAGTTGGCCTTCTTACATTTTGTTGCTGCAAAACTATTGTAAGGAGAGGGGAAAAGGGGAAAAAAGCTTTTCAAATACATCAATACTGAAGAATTGCAGTGTGGCTCCTGGGGCAACCACAGAAACTCAAAATTCAATATTCTTTTATCAACTATTTAAAATTTTAAATAATAGCCCCAATCTAAAAATTAACTACATTTTATAAGCATCCATTGTTCTTGGATGAGATCTCATAAAATCTAAAATAGGAATACATATGATTTTATTATTCTCTTATGAAATTCTGCAAGAGGTTGAGAGTAAGCAAGAGGTTGAGAGTAGAATTGCCAACATAATGATAAGCATTAGTGATCTTGAAAGATTTAAGTTATTTAAACATGTATAATTTGTATTTAGAGTAATGGTACTTAGCACCTGAAGAGGTTGCTGATCCTTGTTGAATTATATAATTTGTATAAGATAAAACTCAATGAGGCACTGTAGGAAAATGACTATGAGAGCTTTGAGCCATTGCACATTTCTGTATAAACAACTTCATCCTCTTCATGAATATGACTAGTTCTTTGTAAAATAAATCCAGTGATCAGCACAAATAAAAAAATCATCAAAGGAAAGAAAAGTGAAGAGCGAGTAGTTTGCAGGAGGAAAAAATTGTTCTTATTTATTCAATGTATTAATTAGCTGCCTGATTCACAATGACTCTGGGCAATTGTAGAAAAACCACAAAGCAGAAAACAGATATCATAATATACTGTACATAGGTGTGATATTTCCTGACCTCTATACAAACACTTGACTAGAGATGCTGTTGCATAATTAGCATGCAATATTTCAGAAATGTCTGGGATTTCAATAGCAATGAAAGCCATTAACTATAGAGTTCAAGCAGCTGTTCTAATATAATTTAAACAGCACTAAGGAAGGACACAGAGACACTAACTATGGTAACCTAAATGGCAGGAACAGGTCATATATTTCATCCTAAAGCCTAATTCAATTTCACCAAATTTGCGGTAAAGTAACCAAAGTGTTCCATAAAATTAAGAACAAATGTTTGTCTAAAGTTATATGGTAATTGGGAGTAAGTATATATAAAATACAATATAAATGGATTGGAAAACAGAGCATACAGTCTATGGTATATTCAAGGATAGAGGAAAATATGATTATTAAAGAAAAATAAATAATATATAATTATGATTTATCTGTCCCATCCTTCTGACCCCTCCCATAGAATGTATTTATTCAAAACCAAAGCCAATATAAATTTAGAACATAGATCCTGCCTACATATATATCACAGTTTGAACTCATGAATGCTTACTTAAATTAGAACATGGGAATGGTGTTACTGTTGCATTTCCCATCTCCATTTCTCTCCCCCCCCTCCTTTTTCTCTCTCTCTGGTTTGCTTTTTTGTTACCATCTTGTTGACATTTGGATTTCATTAGCTGTTGCCATATGTTAAATACATCAATCAATTCATTAGCTGTCTGTTAATGAATCCATGTAATTGAAAACATAAGTAGACCAAATCAACTGAAAGATTTATTTCTGGCCTTAAATTTGTAGAGCCAACAACAGCTTTTGTGGAGTGACAAGAGGATAAAAGCAGGATCACAATACAAAGCCCACCCCTTCTGAATCTGCATTATGATATCACACAAACATACAAAAAAGACAATGCTTGCAGCACCCTGTTGGGTCACTACTTTTGTTGTTTTGATGGAAGTAGCAAACTCCTATTGACACCTATGTAGTTAAGGATTTTACTAAGGCCAGTTTCCCTTACAGGTTCATATTTATAGAATACATGCATTTTTCCATTTTTACCATCATGCAGATAGTATACAAAAGGTCCATAAAGTTAAATCTATCGTATTTATGTGCTTAGATCATAAACAGTTTGAAAAAGACAATATAAGAGCTCCTCTTTCTCATGTTTTGTGCAGATTTTTCTTACCATGTTCACAGTAATGTTGTTATTACTTAATTATCTTCTGAAAGCATTAAGCTTGAATATTCATGATGATTCATTTGGTAACATTATTTCATCAAGCCACAGACAGTCACTGCACTAACTTGTTTTCATCTGGTTTTCCTCCATCCACTTCATTCATTAATCTATGACCTGAGCCAAAATATAGAAATGTCATGTTTGTTTTGAAAAATTAGAGACTTGATTGCTGGGATTTAGCTATTTTAAGTAATTTTATTTTTGTTTTAATCTCCTTAGGCTTCTGACTCCCTGAAGTATATTTGTAGGCATTAGATTTTCTAAGGTGTGATAAATACTGTAAATGCTTACTTAGCTTATTTGGAACCTGAAAATCCCACTAGCAGAATTGTTTTAGAGATCAGTTTCTCTGATGAATACAACAAATTCATTTCTTCAAGGAATAACAACTCTGGATTGATACATCAGACAGCACAATTTTCACTCTTTTTAGTTGTTTTCATTTGCACAAACAGTTTGTTCTAAACATACTAGATGAATTCAAATCACCCAGATCAGATGGATTACACCCCAAGGTTCTGAAGGAACTGGCAGACGTGATCTCAGAACCACTGAACTAGATCTTTCAAAGGTCTTGGAGCACAGGGCAACTACCAAAGGGCTGGAAAAGAGCTGATACAGTTCCCATTTTCAAAAACAGAGAAAGAAATAGATCCAGGAAACTACAGACTTATCAGCCTGACCTCAATACCTGGGAAGATTCTGGAAATCAAGCAACAAATCAGTGAACACTTAGAGGCAAACAAAGTCATAAGCCATGGGTTTGTCAAAAACAGATCATGCCAGACAAATTTTATTGCATTCTTTGACAAAGTGGCAAAATTAGTAGACCAGATGAATGCTGTGGGTATAATTTACTTAAATTTCAGTAAGGCATTTGATAAAGTAGACCTCAACCTACTGCTTGATAGAAAAATGTAGGTTAGACACCATCACCACCAGATGGATTCATAACTGGCTGACCAACTACACTCAACATGTAGTCCTCAATAAAACTGTGTCTACACGAAGGAAAGTATGCAGTGGATAGATGGGAAACTCATCAAATTGGCAGGTGACACCAAATTGGCAGGAATAGCAAACACTCCAGAGGATAGGCTTAAGATACAGAAAGAATTTGACAGTCTTGAACATTGGGCACTATCTAACAAAATG
>AZIM01002659.1:36224-46505 GCA_000516915.1 Ophiophagus hannah
CCCATAAACCATTTAAATTTAAAACTGCAAAAAACCCTCCCCCCTCCCCCATCAGTCCAGGTAGGCAAGCTGGAACAGCCATGTTTTTAGGTCACGGCAGAAAGATCAGAGGTCAGGGGTCACCCGGAGCTCCAGGGGCAGCTGGTTCCAAAGGGTGGNTGCAAATACCCTGGTCCAATGCCATGAAGGGCTTTATAGGTCAACACCAGCACCTTGAATCTTGTTCTGTTTCCATTCCTGAATATATACAAAGTTTTCTTTGCAGAAACAGAGAGTTCATTTCATTGTTAAGAACTTAATCAACTGTACTTTAAAACACAGAAGAAAACCTGGTGTTGATTTTATTTCACCAGAATGCTGTTTTCCATATTATGCCACAATTTAAAATTTCCATTAAATACTAGTTTAAATTTTTGTAAAGAAAACATAATAAAATGTGCTTGTGCTATAGAAAGAGATAAAGATATTATTTTTTTCTATTTTAGAAAATGGAACAATATTTTCTATGTATATTTCCTTACAATTGTTCCACTAAATAACTGTACATATACTAAAAGCTCTGAATACATGTAGGACTTTATTCCTAGACTAATAAAACTGAGATTGTTGTAAACACCCAGTTGCAAACAGTTATTACCAGCCATGGAAGACTCATCCCTTCACCAAATCATAGGCAGGTGTTACAAAGATTATCATAAACCACCAGACAGCGTTCTAAACTGAAAATAGTTCAGTTGCTGGAATTTTTGTAACCTTTTGTAACTTATTTCTTTTCTGTCAATTAGTCTTGCAAAAAAGAAATCTGATAATCTTTCTTGGAAATGAATTTTCAATTTTAAACAGTTGCCAAAAACCCTAATGTGACATGTCACTACTTAAATATTCTTTAAGCCATATTTATGAAGGCGACCTTGGTTTGAGAAATCAATTCATTCTTTATTTAAACTGAAGTTTGGGTGGTAGACCTAGACATTTTTTACTGAACATAGAAAACATTTCTCAAATGTAGTTAAATTTAATTGAGAAATATAAATTCTGGTATAATTCCAAATTATGAGAAAAAATTCATATTCTTGTAATAGCTTTAGCTTCATAATAAAAACAAATCTATACAATTTTAAATAAATAAAATGGGTAATTTTTGATGCTTCGTTATAATCCTATTTCGTATAATGTGACTGAATCTCAGAAAACATACACATTTTTTAAAAAATTCAGAAGATGTAATATGGATACTGGGAGATTTGGAAGGCTTTGCAGTGGCAAGCATGGTCCTTACCTGGGAAAATTCATCATGGCTGGGTTTTTTCCCTCTTCTCTTTCCCATCTGCAAGGAGGAGATTAAACTGTTCTATTTTAACTATCTGGTTCTATTGTTCTATTTTAACTATCTGGTAACCAGACATTAAATGGTTGAAATGTCAGAAATAGTTTTTATTTCTCAATTATGCTTTGAAAGAAAACAGAGAAAGATACCTATAACTAAAGGCATCAATTGCAAGCTAATGAAAAGAGGAGAAAAGGAAAAACCTGGAGGGAAAAGAATGGAAATATGTGTTGTGCTGTTATGAAGCAACCTCCTCTTTTCATATTTGAATTCCAACATCGAACACAAGTATGTAGATCACAACACACATTTTGACTTCCCTCTATCTCCATAGTTACCTACACATATGACCTTCCTAGTGTCTAAGAAGACAGGTTGGCAGTATGGATAAGAGATCAGGGTGGTACAGAACTTCCAAGGGTCTCTCAGATTTGGTGAGTATTCCTACTTATTTGAATCAGATGAGTTTAAACAATAAGGGGCTGTAGTATTCACCATTAAATTGTTTGGATTACTTTCCCCCTTTACATTTGACTGGAGAATAGATGCATCTACACCTCCCCATTGGCTCTCACCAAAATTTGGATCTAGGTCAAAATCTTCTTCTAAGCACATGAATTAACTCCTGTTTTTAACCTTGGCAATTAATTCATTTACTTGGTCATAAGCTGTTAAAGCCAGCCTTATTTTTTAAGACATAAAGATTTCCAGTTTTGATGGCAGAAATGAGGCATGCTAATCAAAGTGCAAACTTTTGCAAAAGAAGCATTGTCCTGGATTCTTGGGACTGTAGTAATTTTCACACCATTACTTTCTCACACTTGCATTGCTAATTATCCCTTGGTAATGATAATTATTATACCATAGTGATTGCTTCCTTCATCACAGATAAAAACAATGTCGATCTAAATTTTCAACTTAAAATGTACTTCATAGTGGAACTCCTTTCTCTTTTCCATGGTGCTGTATTTTCACTGGAGAGAGCAGGGAGCAGAAACACTATTTGCTGAATTAGACCAATGTGTTGAAAAAATGAAATTTCATCTTAATTAAGATTTTATTATATTATACTCATCAATGTGCCTGTAACCTGTCAGTAACTTCCTTACATATTTATGAATTTATGACCATATACATTTGTGCAGAAGCAGTTTAAAGCCAGTTAATTACCACAGTCATCAAAGATATTGTATTTATTAATTATATAGGGAATTAACTAAAAGTAGACTTAAATAAAAAAAGTCATAACAGTTATAGGATTTGCATTATAAATTATAATTATTGGCAAGATAATTAGAATACTATAATCTCAGGTGTTAAATCAGGTTGATTGCTTTTCATGAAAAAAATTATATTCTGTATTATTTTACCCATCCCAACATGCATCAAATAGAACAAAGATATAATATGCCAAGATATAATATAAACATGGTCTTAACCTTCATGAAGTTTCCTTGGTTATCTGACATGTTGGTGGGATTTAAAACATTGTTTTAATTTAAAAATGGGATTGTGGTACACAGCCTTAGTCTCTAGTGTCATCTTTATTTATAACAATGCTTATGGCTGCCATAGGGCATTGTGGAAAATAAAAACAAAGTATGCTTGCAACTTAAAGCCTTATTTGGACATGCACCCACTGGGTAGGAAAAAAAGAAGCAAAATTTTAAAAAGGATGGGGGCAACTGAGGCAAAGTGTAAGCTTAGTTGCAGGGAGTTTGCTTCTGGTCAATGGATTTGTGCATAGCACCCAAACAGCCATTTTGAAAGGGCACTCACAGTTCTTTGACCAAACAGGTTGTGTAGGCTTTGAAAAAAAACTATTGAAAAACAGAATAACAATAATTTTTCTTTAAAGCTCCATTTCCCAACCTGGTGATTCCAATATGTTTGGGCAACAACATTGAGAATTTCCCCCCTCAATAAATCTATTGAAAAAGGCTGGCTGAAATATAACAACAAACTTTAGCTCCTTTCTCTTCCTCCTCTGCATAATATATAATTATCCTTGCTGTAGCTTTTCTCAATTAGAATTTGTATTTGTATTAGAATTAGAATTTTCTTTATTGGTCAAATATGATTGGACACACAAGGAATTTGTCTCCAGTGTATAAGCTCTCAGTATACATACATTAGGAAAGTATAATGATTATTGCCCATTTATTCTATTTAAAGTAGTATCATCACATATGGTGACTTTAATTCTCAAGCTGCATAAGATTAAACTAAAAATGATTCCATTTTAATGCCCAAATAAATTCCTGTGTATTGAAACAGGGATAACTTCCAGGACAATGCACACATAATGGCTGCAATTATGTAAATAATTATGTTAATTAATCTTTGTATAGACTTAAATGGCCTTACTTTTATTTTTAAGTATACTGCATATTTTGAGTTGATGGTTTCCATAGTCCTAAAATACTTTTTAATTTTTTAATAAAAGTAATTCCATAAATAGAATCTGTAGTACTCTGGTACTCCTACAATTCTGCCTAGACACACAACATGGGGGCTGGGCTGGGGCTGGTTTGTGGCCTTTTTCTGAGTGCTTTGCCAGATCTGAGTTTGGAAAGAATTGACCTAAAAAATTCCTGACAGAAGTTTCATTGTTAGATTTTCCTTTTGAGTTCATAGCACTATCAGCATCTCATAGATGAAGTTTAAAAATATTGTGGTCCAGGGACCTGTTCTAGATGATTATATTTGGAAGATAAGTCTTAAAAATACAGATTTTATTTTACAGTTCTTCCCATGACAGCAGTCATAGACAAGCTACCCCTTCTCTTCCCAATCTGGAATTGTCTGTGTTGCTCAGTTGTGAAATACTGGTTTGGATCAAGGAATGAACTCACCTCAGACTTAATTCCAGGGATCACGACTGAATTTTCTTTTTGTGAATATTCAATATTAAATCTCTTATAGATACAATTTTGTGTCTCTATGTACTGAATGAGGAAGTATTATAATGTTCTTGAATAAGGATACAATAACTGACAAGATCACTTTGCTATAATCCGTCTCTTTAAGACTACATTAAAGAGAAGAAATCAAAGTGCTATTACAAAGCTTAATGATAAAAGCTATTTAAAAATATGGTTTCAGACATACTTCCCCCAATTAATCCAGTGCTGAGCTCATGGCGATATGATTTATTGGAATTATGTAAATATATGTCTAATGTATTTCAATATCTCTGCTATATTATTTCTGGAAAAATAGTCTGAAAACTGTGTGTGTGCACACGCAAGGGCATGTTTGTGTAGGTTCAGAAAAACAAGATTTTTTAAATTTTCCAGATTTCCCTATATTACTCAAAGCAATTGCAATTCATTTGCCTTCTACTTAGCTTTCCTACATTGGAAAACCTTTGTGTCAGGGGTGCCTATTAAGGAGTACACAAATTAATAATTTTCAAAATATCTCCCATTCAAAAAAGGGGAAAGAATTTCCCAGAGGAAAAGAAAAAGTGGCAGTCTTATGTTTGTTTTTTTTATCCAGTTCTGCCCTAGATTAAATAGTGTAGAACACAAGAAAACTGATCCCCTGTAAGTAGATCAGAACAAATGGGAAAAAGAGATTATCCATATGCAAGGTAAAAAAAATGTAGCAGAGAAAGATTCTTTGTGTTTTAGTATGATAATAATCTTAGAGATAGAATTATTTCATTGTATAATGAAAATGTATATCCCAACTTTTCATTTAATAAGATCGACTGAATTCCATATTTTTTAAAAAATAGTGGATATATGTGCAATTCATGCCAATATTATAAGGTTTTCAAATAGCAAAAATATTATTCTGACATTTCCATAAACTGTGAAATTAAGCTAGGCAGATATCTAGTTTCAATCCCTGTAATAAACACATAAGGATAAAACAAGCTTTCCGTCTGTAATTCTGGGTTTTAAAATGCAATGTTTTCACATTTCTCCAATCTGTTGGCCTAAAATAATTATCTCACTAAAAAGACCCAACAAATATTAAGCCAAAATATCCAGTGAAACCATCTATTGTGTCGTGCCACACTCTGAAGGGAAGGTTCAGCTCTAAGGCTGTACGTAGTGCTTACACATGTGCAAGCCCATTCACATACCAGGATTTTTTTCTCCCTCATCAATGATCTTGATGCAACAATAATTATTAGGAATGAAAGAAAGCCAGATTGTCTGATATTTTGAATTCTATTCTTAAGAGGTTCCTACAATTAATAAACCTTGCAGAAACAATTTTTTTGAGAAATTGACTGCATGAGCAATATAAGTCAGGAGATTGATATAAGCCCTGGGGCTTTTTAGCACCAGAACAAGCTATAACATAAACCTGAGATAATGCATGTGGATCAGAAACCACAAACATGACACTCTAGGGCTCAATAATGGAAGNTTTGGCTCAATAATGGAAGATTTGGCTCAAGATACTCAAAAATTGCTACAAATTAGGTGTCTAGTAGCACTTGTTCTCATTAACACTTTTTATTAAAAGACATGCATGTTTATTAGCTGCAACCCATGTCATCAGATGCACAGAACGGGTAATGTAATGTAGGGTTTAAATTGGAATGAGACAGAAGAAGAAAGGAAGGGAAGGCATGTTGGTTAAGCAGTGAAAATGACATGTACATTTGTAAATGTAAAGGAGCAGTTGTTAATTAATGAAGTGTTGGTAATCTGTCTCCCATTGATTCTCAAGGATTTCTCAAAGACAGAAGATTCTTGTGACCATATTATTACTAGCATTCCTATGTGGTTATCATATGCTGAATACTAATGTATAGTTTATTTGGTTCCTATATGTATTTATATCATTTGTGCCATTCAGTTGTGTTGTGTATAAATATTCATATATAGTAGATGGAGTATATGAAATGAGACCCATCCAAAGCAAGCCATGGAGGTTGGAGGATTTGTTCCAGAAGAAATCATTTCCAAGAGCTTGGAACAAATATAATGATATTTTTAAGGGGATTAAATAAGAAACGGTTTTCAAAACACAAGCAGTTCCCAGGTGAAGTGGATGAGGTAATAATACTAAATAGAAAAATACCAGGACATAGGAGATTAGACCAAGCTCCCAGTCTTTCTGGAAGTTACAAAAATAAATGGGAACTGTAACACTTGGAAGCTGTAACCTGGAATATATATGGTGGTTTTCTCACCTTGATTATTAGAATTTAGACCTGGACTGGCCAGCTACATTTTGAATTTGGTAAGTATTTATATCTTGTATATGTGTATGAATAAATATGTGTACTTTATTGATATTCAGAACATCTCAGTAAAAATTATAAACCTGCATTTGTTTCTTTGCGTCCTAAATCTCCTGATATATAGTGGGGTATTATAAATGAGATAACCTCTGAATAATCACTTTAAGATGCCATTTAAACCAGTTCAGAGTAAATAGATAACACCCTGATTATGTTTCCACCTGAATCTTGAGTCCTGCCTCTTCATTCTACAATTTGCAATTCTCCAGTGGAACATCACCTTTCACAGATAACTAAACCAAAAATATTTGAGTTGAGCAAATCTCTTAACTCATAGAATAACAGAGTTGGAAGGGACCTTGGAGGTCATCTAGTCCAACCAACTACTCGAGCAGGAGAGTCTATTCCAAATATTAACCTTTACCTAGGTTTGAACTCAAAGCCTCCTGAGGCCTCCACCTCTAGGACACCAGAGCTGCTCCATGCTAGCTCTCTTAACATTGGGCTGACTTTGTTGAGCAACTTATTTTTAAAGTATCTGAAAGCCTCTTTTTTATCAACATCAACTAATTCTGTATTTAGTGATTACTATCTGCCTTTTATATGTACCATTTTTGTTTTGCTTTTGTTAAGGCTTTGCTTTTGCTAAGGTTTTTTGTACTGCTATCCTCGCCTTCCTATACTGTGTTCCATTTTTAAGCTCCTAGTTGTTAATTCCATTTTTAACATTCCTTTTTAAAAAAAAAACTCCCACTCATCTTAAGTTCCTTTTCAAATTGGTTTCTTCTATAAATGCCTTCAGTTTATTAAAATCCATGCTCTTCAACTAAGGGAACTTTCTCTGTTTCCTTTTTTGGAAGACTAGAATATATATATTTAACGATATATGCTATATACCCTTAAAATTACCCAGCTTTGTATGATTATGTTCTACTCAAGTACCTGTGACTTCTACTTCATCTATTAATCTTCAGTTCTGGTTGAGAAAAAGTCTAGGATGGCTGCTTGTTTTATGCTATCTTCTATTTTCTGAAAACTTCAGCAAGCAGGTCAGAAATTTCCTGGAAGGGCTCTGCTTTGCAGAATTGTCTCCTGGGAAATATCAGGATAATTAAACTTCCCATTTCTATCACTCCAGGTCTTTTTGAAAGATAGAAATTTGTATTTGGAAACTATCAAATCAAATTTTTATTATGGCTGTAAGGCTAGTAGTCAAATACAAATTTTAAGGAAAAGGAGAAAGAACTAATATAATTCTTCAATCAGAAAGGAGGATGAATGGTGTATACAGAGGCACAAGCACCTTGGAAAATATTGCAGGACTGGAAAAACAATAGACATGATGTTCTCTACCAGTTACATTTTTCAGTATAGGATAGGTGAAAATCATCCAGGATTCCCTACAGAAATAGCAAAAAAGAAGGATATGGCTCAAAGATTTTCCTGAGCCAACTCCACAGGAATATATTCGCTGGAATAGAGAGGTATTTTCATATGAATTTTCCATTTCAATAGAAAAGGTCAATGCATCCACCTGGCCAAAATGAAGGTCCAGTGAAATTTCGGAAATGAGATGGAGGAGAGATAGGAAGCTGGCTAATACCCATCTGGAAAAAAACAAGCTCTAAGGTTAGGCTACAGACTTAACTGATTTGAAGATCAGTGTTCCAGATATGCTGCTTAAAAGTACTTCTGGCATTTTCCAAACCTAGTAGCCAGAAGCTCCCCACTGAGATTCCTAGAAAGTGAAGCTTGCCAATAACTTTTTAAAGCCATCTTAACTTAGAATGGACTCCAAGAACAAATGGAGCCAAACCCACTGAGAAAAGAAAATAAATTCAGCCAAAGATTAAAATGATAACCCCAAACCATAAGCATCCTTACTTGTCTCTAAGCATAGAACAGCATGCTTAATAAATCTTAGAATTGAAAAGATAGCTCTATAATAATATCATTTGGAAAGCTTCAAGGATGTCAGATTTGGGCACTATAAGAAACATCGTTCAAAATCTTCTCATGGGTAATAGCAAAGTTTAACAAAATAGCAAGTCCAATAACAAAGATTGTAGAAAACAGCAACAAAATTCTGTCTGATCATCTGTTCTAAAGGCAGCAACAATAGATTATTTCCTTTTTGGGGGGGTCCTCAAGTTAGCTAAGTACTCATTCTTCACTTACAGGATGATTGCCACTACAACTATCCTGCTGAAATCCATTGCCACTCCTATTTTTCATATGGTCATGCCCTGAAATGCCCAACAGTTAAGAATAGCTGAAGTATCTCAAAATGCAGATCCTGTTTTCATTATCACATCATTCTTTTGTCCAATCTGCTGTGCTACAGAGTCAATACCAAGTAGCCATTAATCATGATTAGAGTCAACATCAATTGCCAAAATAATTGAGTATCTGCAAAATCAACAGGAGAGAGACAAGCATTTCTGGAGCCTCCCTGCATTAGTCATTCTTGTCCTGATATATTTGGAAGGGCTCACGGATACTTGTGTTAATTCCACACTCATTAACCAAAGTTGTAGTTTTATTTAGTAATGCCCATAGACATATATGATGGTCTCACTTTTAGTATGCATGGTAGAATCCCTTAAAGGATCTCATATATTGACCCCTTGCTGAAAAGGTGGAATTCAGTAATAGCACAATTCTAGACTGGACCTTTATTAATCATTCCATAAAAGGCCATTAGACAAGTAGGGATAGCCAATAGATCATGTTAGATGTTCTGGCTATACCCAGGCTATCAGAGACAGAGTATTTTCTTTTATGGAGCAAGGCAATTAAGAGAGATTTACTTTTAATTATCTTCCATATTTTAGTAAAATGAGGAGCGCTCAATTTACAAGAAAGGAAAGAAAGAAAGTTATCAGATAACTATCATGGCTTTCTCTCCCTTTCTCCAGTCTCATCCAGTTTATATTCTTTATCATTTTAGCCACTCAGTGCCTTCATGAAGTGCAATTCAGCTTTTGAAAGCTGTTGCTTTCTAATAAAAGTAGTTATTCTGAAAAGGGGCTACCAGGCACCCTCTCCCTCTCCCCCCCCTCTCTCATAGACTAATCTGGTTCTCTTCCTATAAGGTTTAGTTAGACTGTCTGTATTGATTTTATTTGGAGTTCTGTACTTGTGATTTTGGCCTTATCTCATATCTCTTTTCTGGTAAACTTCATTTACTACCTAGAAAATTGGCTTCATTGATTTAATAAGGAACTTATTAATTTAAAAAGGAGCCTTGTCGTTAGCACCTATTCCATGTACCAGACTGTACAGACTCTTGTGTTTTTCTGTGTGCTTTGAGTGTTTTGTGCGTGGTGTGTATATGATGCCTCATATGTGTAACTTTTTAGATGTACATTGGGATAGTTGGCTATTAAGTTGTTGGCTGTTGTTTCCTTGTGCTGGGAAGTCTTAATAAGTTGGGGTTAAGTCAGCACTCCTGTTGATTGACGAGGGGCCTGTTTCCCAGGCTTCAATCCTGGCTGTTTTTGTGCCTTCTTGTCCAACAATCTTAGCAGCTGCAAAATTGAATGTACATCCTTATTTATTGCAATGTGAGGCTACCAATGAGTTTGTGTCTTCTTTTCTGACCGCTCACTTGTGTTCTTGAAATCTGGTGATTAGCTTCCTCCGTATCTGTCCTACATAGACACAGGGGTAATCCATGCAGGGGATCTGGTAAATTACACTGGAAGTATCTCCCACCTCAAAGCAATCTTTATAGTGCATAATT